>CM077034.1:61519295-61768601 GCA_039090855.1 Macrothele yani
TAAAACAAATGAATAAAAAAACTTTTTTTAGCTATATATACATGTTTGAGAATCCAGCACACATAAAAATTGAAAAAGGGAGTGAAAAAAGATGACACAGTATCTTCCAAATTTTCTCCTTTTTAAAATTACATTGCAAAATGTTTTTCAACTTCACTAAAGTGGGAAAACAAAGGCACCTAAATATTAATGGGGATTATATAACTCACCTTTGTTTTGCTGATGACATAATAATTTTTGCAACTACCCCAACAGAGCAGCTAAGTATGATCCAGGAACGTGCTGATAAAAGTAAAGAATTGGGAATAAAAAATGAACTTTCAGAAAGGACAAAAGTGATGTACAATGTTTTTACAAGAAATGAAGATTTATCCGATTGATGGAGAAAATCTGGAGGATAAACCGATACCTACGTTTATCTTTGGACACAGCAGATATCAAGTGAGGGTCACATTGATGAAGAAATTAATCGGCGTATAAAACTTGCCTGGAGAGCTTTTGGAAGAAACAGTTCATAATTTTCAAGAGCAATATGCCATTAAGTCTTAAAAGAAAAGTGTTTGACCAATACATCCTTCCAGTGCTTACGTATGTAGCAGGAGACGTGGGCCTTAACTAAAGGAGACATACAAAGGCTGTAAACAACCCAAAGCGGCATGGAGAGATGCATGCTTGGTGTAACCAGGATAAAATAAGGTATGAGGAACTCGTAGATAAAAAAAATGACAAGAGCTGGAAGTTTAAGTTCAGGGTAAAATCCCTGAAATGATAATGGACTGGACATATTGCCAGAAGGACAGAATATCTACGGACAACCAAAATTTAAGATTGGATTCCAAGGGACAAGAAAAGACCCAGAAGAATACCACACGGGAGATGGGTGGAGAGAACTCCACCAATTATGCGGGGTAACATGGAGGAGACTGGCACTGAAAGAGAGACTGTTGTGGGAGAAACTTGAGAGACCTATGTCCAGCAGTGAATTGATAATGGTTGGAAATGATGATGATATATATAGCGCAAAAAAATGGTTTTTATTTTAGTGTGTATCCTTATAACTGTCTGCAAAAAAGGAAATACCAATATTTAGCAAAAACCAAAATTTCAAATAATGTCGACAGCAAAAGCCAGGATAGACAATGAAGAAAAGTCGTAGCACACCGGAAGACAACCTTTAGTGATGAGTAATTTATTAAATAAATATACCATTTTGGACACATCCATGATAGCAATTTCAAATTATTCAGAATTTTTTTCTATAAATATTTGAAATAACTCTTTCCAGTAATGATATGCTTTTCTTGCGAATGTTTTTCCTGGAAGTGGTTATTCAACGCGTATTGGGCATTTTTTCCTTCGAAGTAAATAAAGTTCAAAAATGCTAGAAATAAGTTTGAGATGATATCTGTTTTTTTTTAAAGAAACTGGTTGTCCAACTGTGACGTCTATGACTACTTATCAATCCTTTTAAACTTCTGTTTCCTTAAAAAAATTAGTTTTATCTCGTTAATAGTTTTTCACTGAACTATGATTCTCTTCTCCGACGAAATCACAAATTGGTTACACTGACTCTAAGATATTAAGTCGGAGTAATGTGTAATAAGAACGCATACATAAACACGTAAATGTTTAACTATTTGATATTTATGATTAATGTCACATATGATCGCATGACAGCATTCACGTCCACCATTTCATGTGGCATATGAAATAAGGATCTGTTTAACGGAAAATTATGTATGCGTCATCTAGTGCATGAAAAGTTACGAAAACATTTTAATCGATTTATAATGTTCTGTTATCATAAGCTATTTAAGACATAGATTTAGTGATATATTGAAATAATGACATTACTTTTTTGCGTGCGATTTTCAGGATCCGCATGAAACACCGTTATTTGCATGACAATAATTTGGGGCCATTAGTACCCCGGACTAGGTAATTCAAATATCGGGAGATAAAAGCGTCAACCAAACCTAATTGCGGTCTCGAACTCAGGTTTCTTTTGATCATCCACTCAGAATCCCGAGCTTCATACGACACTCTCAAAAGGTCTGGTATTCCTTTCTTTACTGCGTTGATTATTTTATTGGTGAAATGATTTTTCTGTGTGACACCACTTAAAATGTCTTAAAAATATCCTATTGAATTGATTGGTGTTTATTTAGTACTTTATTAATGAAAATAAATGTTTCACGTAACAAATACTTGAGTGCCACAAGCGAATGCTTGTGCTGCTAAAGTTTCACTGTTAGATTTCACTTTTGTAATTCAACTCGTATTTTCTGGAAACACGTGTATCAGTTCTTCGTTTTTCATATCCTTTGTTGCGAAAGATAGCTGCCATTGAAAAGTTTGTAATGTTAAATAACATATTAAAGTATCAGATGAATTAACATCAAGGGCATGTACGATACGTTCCGTTGTACAGTGTAGTAGTACAATAGGCTTTCGTTCTCCAAAATAAATGAACAGAAAGTCCTCTCAAAAGCTTTGCTCTCATTTCGCTTGCAAAAGTTGGATCTTACGTCAAAATCAGACGTCATTGCGAAAATTATTTCGGATTATTTGAGTGTAAACTGTCTTGTGAAAAAATAATTTTGTAGTATATACTTTTAAAAGGAATTTATATTTCGATATCATTTGAGCAAAATAGTATAATCGCCAGAAGAAAAATATATACGTTATCATATGTGAACTCATTCTACTCAGGAAGTTTTAATGTTAATTTTGTGTTGTCAAGCTTCGCAACTGGAGAATATGTTACAACCACTATTCCTGACTAAAGAATTGTTTTAAGGTGTAAGAACTTTTGAACTCTCACATCGTTTCTTAGAACACTTTTCTGCCGAAATTTTAATTTCTTTGACAGAATATCATATCGATAAAGTGGACGAAAACAGCTGATGGTTAAGAGGGGTCTTGATAGAACCCTCCTAATCATCAGCTTACAGCCTCAACTATGACCACAATCAGGCAAATCACGGCAGAATGGCATTAACATTTTTGGACCTTTGACAAATGTGCTACTTGCAGGAAAATTTAGCAAGGTCCTGCGCCAGCAGAAGACAATGTCACCAGTTTGGATTTACCCATTCGATCCAAAAAATTATTTCGTCCTACTGCAGAGCCAATTCCTGGAAGTCTTTGCCGTGTTGCAGCAAGTCTTTGTACGGTTGTCCTTAAAAAGCTCAGGAAGACAGCTTTTCGGGAAGTTTTTGCTTTGGAATGCCTGACACAATTTATTACGTCACTCTAAACGTCTCTCAGATCAATCGTTTCTTCCATTCCGAATCCAAAGCCACCTGGTGATCAAAACCCCGTCTTGCTGGAATTATGTTGCGAACAAACACCTTTTGCCATTATATCAATTATTTATGTGAGGCTGGCAGGATCATCTAATAAACTAGTATCACAATATATGTGAACATCTTCGATAACCAGTTATTCTACTGTACAAATGGCAAACTTCATACTTCGTCAATCTTACTTATACGATCTGACATATTTCCAATGTATCATAATTTGGTAAGGAAGGGGAAACGACCATATTGATGTCTTACCTTTAAAATTAAAATGCTGATTTCTAAGTATCAAATATCACCGGGATTCACGGTTTATATGTTGTTTGGCACGTTCTTTGCATTTATTTACCGTAAACTAACATGCCAATCTGAATAAGTACTTCCCAGCTTATTTTTCATAAAATATAATTTAAATATTTTTACCAGAATATTTCTAAATTAATTTTTGTAGTTTGCTTCAAACCCAAAACCTATTAGTAGGTTTCGATGTTCACTGTGAGAAATCAAAGGAAATAAATCTATAGGGCTTAGGCTTCTTTGTGGATTGTAAAATTATGATTGTGTGAGACCTAACAGGAGAAATGTGCCCATTTGTAAAATGCCAGTCTATTCTATGTCTAATGATTTTAAGCAATCGTGACCTTTGACGCTAAAGTAATAAATAATAAAACAATGAGAATTTCTAAAAAGAGTGTATTATAAAATTTTAACTTGTGTAAATCATTTTCTGCATCGGAATAACTTACAATTTGACTCCAGAATTACAATAATGTAAGACAGAGGTGTTGTGGAATATAAAGCAGTACAAATCAACCAATATTAAAATGTTCCACTTTAAAATGAAATATAAAGTATATATGCCTTATTGTTGCATAATTAAATATATCATACAGTAGAACAGAAATTAAATGTGAAATTGATTTAAAGTAAATAAAATATGAAAAATAAAATCAAAATTTCAATAAGTAGAGTTTGAGATACAATTTTAGTTTTTAGTGAGTAGCTGCGAGTTAACAATTTTTGGTCATGTTTTCTGAGGTCGAGAATTTTTCCTAGTACACAGCAAATGCATGTTTTTCTTATTTCTTTCCGTTGTTTTTCTCTGTCGACTTGAGAGTTATTTTAATTACAGGTTTCCCAGGTGATCATGCCTGCCTGATTTGAAAGCTGCCTGTGAAGGATGAAGGATATCTTCAGTGTGTGAAAGTGTGAAATTGAATTAGTGAAAGTGCATTGTGATTTATGAAAGATAATGAAAGATGAATGCATGAATAAACAGAGTTTTAACTCTCAAGGCCGTTCCAATTATTGAATGGCTGAGAGAGATTTAGTGTTTTTTTCTGTGAATTAATCTCTGTGAACCCCTTACCTTCGGAAGAGAGAGATGCACTGAATTCAGACATCCCCTGCGGGTCACACAATGTAGTGTGTTCCATGCGGTGCTTTGATCTTTGAAGCCAAGGAATTTTGCTTTATAAAGACTTAGTGTACTTCATTATAAGTATATTCTTTTTGTCTACGACGAGGCATTCTGAGCTAGTAGAAGAATTTAGGAAATCAAAAATAATTTATAGTTTGGGAAACATAAATTTAACAGTTGTTTTTCAATAAATTACCGCAAATTTTTCAAAATAAAGACAGAAGGCCTTTAATGTGCCTCGTAAATTCCTACATATTAACGAAGCAAGATAACATTACTTATTATGCGTTAACAAAGCAATCAGTTATGGCATTTTAACGAAGCAAGTAATCATTACTGATTACACGTTAAGTAAGTAATAATTTATTTCTTGTTAATCGTTAATTTAGTTAATTTAACAGTCAAATCGTTATTCTCTCTCTCTCTCCCCCACCTTCAAAATTATGTTTCCAAAACATAAACCTCAGCGCCTTCAATACGGTTGCTATTCACGAACTAAAAAAATGAGACATGCTTTGGGAGTTTTTACAGTTCTTTCCGCGATGTTTCGTTTTTCTTTTGCGATGCATTTCATTCACCATGCAGATCGTCTGTTAAAGAGGCTATGTCTAATGACACTGAATATCATCATTAACGCAGTTTTCTACATGCTCTTAAATGGAGTGTGAAACTCATTTGAAAAAAATAGAAGACGGGTAACGTAATTTTCTTCAGTATTGGAAGCTCAGAACGTTAGACACAAATGCGTAATATCTGAATCCAGGGATAAAATAATATAATGGGTACAGGTGTATCGGAATTTCTAAGAGATAAAATTTTGCCTCAACATTATAAAAACTAATGCAGTAAATAATTATAATCATAACATTTTTTCTCCCTTTACAACAATTTTCGTTCTTCGCATTAGTTGATCATTAATATGTCGAATTACATGCCTGATTAATTTTGTAAACAAATATGCATTCTGAATGTATTCCGAAATTCAAATTCTTTCCATTGAGTGTCACCATCAGTACTTCGAAATTAAAAATAATATTCTTCCGCTGTATCATCGATGATTCATTTTGTTTTTCGAATATTTTTTTTTTCAGATTGCTTTGCTAGGTATGACATCTAATGCACCAGCTTAATATCCAGTTTCATAAAATGTGAGATTCAGTTTAAGGTTAGAACGACATATGTATGTTGAATTAAGCATTGTTTACCTTGATGTACCAAAATGTGTACCACATGATTTTACCTTAAGGGCGACCATGCAGCTGTTCTTACACTGAAAAGAATAGTATATTCTGACGAAAGCGGATCTGTATGTCATTTCCGTGAAACTTGGTTTACTCAATGAGCGGATAAAATAATGAAGACATCTGGATTTCTAAATCGGAACGACAGTCAGACATCATAAAAAAATCTCAGAAGTTTTCTGATGCTGCTCATGTGGTGACGCATATGTTTTTCATTTTTTGCAGCAGGTATTTATAGAACGGTCATTGTAGTTCGAAGGTCAGGAAATCTGTTTGATGAGTCTATTTTGCAATGCATATTAACCTTTAAAGAAGGGTAACATTTTAAAAAGGAAATGTATGAATGTGTTTCTTCATTTAAAGAAACAACTGCATTGGGATAAAAGTCTGTGGTTCGGCATGATATGCATTTTGTGAATGTACTCATCTTTAGTTGTTAACGGACTACAGGCGTTCGTGAATCTTGCATCCACAATTAGATATACTGTCAACAGAACGGAGACTACCAACACAATGTTCATACGTTTCCTGTGGATTCATTTTATTTCCCTCAGAATGAAAAAGAGAAATGTACTGTTTCGCCAGGAACAGGAAACCGAAAAAAAATCACTTCTATTATTATGAAATATTCAGGGATCGGGCTAATATTAATTATGGTCCCATAGCGTTCGACACCTTTCTAAGCAAGATAAAAATTGTTAGGAACAATTGTAGCTCTTTCGGCGACCAGGAAATAATGATTGGTACGAAGCATGAATTTAATTTAACTGATATTTATGTAACTGAGTGACGTTTGAATAGGTGTATTAAATGCTAAAGTTCTTTGAAATGCAGTGATTCATCGATGTACATCATTATATACTTTGCATTTGTTGTATTTCTCTATTCTTGATCAATGATAGAAATGCATTATAAACTGGCCTGAGAACGGAAATCATTGTTGTATCATACACAGCGATTCACACAGAAAGCAAAAATAATTTTATAAACGTTCTTTCTTTGTTTGTTTTCTTCACTTTATAAAATATGAGTAGACTAGGTAGTGGTACAGTGATATGTGTATGTAACCGGTCCTTTCAATTCAGGTACTGAAAATTATTCAAATGTGAAACGTTGCTTTGTTTGATGGCGACAGCTTACTATGTTTCACTAATGTTCCAAACCTGACGCTCTATTTTAATCAAATACAGGATATGGCCATTTCTGTATGACCTTTACATAAAATGATTGAAAAGAGAATTATGCTGCTGTTTTTGAAACTTTAGCCAGTAAAAACATTTGCGAACAGACTAAGTCTCGCATTATGAATAGGGAATGTGACGGGGTGAAAATGATTACAACCGCAGTGGATATGCAAACGATTTGTTCCAACCACGCCCTAGTAGCTCTAATACAAGTGGTATTACAGAAGGATATATACAGAGAGAGAGAGAGAGAGAGAGAGAGTGATGCTGTAAAAGATTCGCGGAGAATTTGACTGTAAGGCAGTGATAGTAACTGAGTATTCTCGGTTACAGATGACGACACCAGCTGACGTAATTTGAACAAGAACGATGTGTTGGACTGGGGTAAGGCGGTTTTTCCTTCCGAGACATGGCCACGCGTGTTGGAAAAAGAGTAAATTTTCTTTTTAAAGAAGAACCTGTCAACTCCACAAACAATAATTTTAGAAAGTTAATACAATAGGCAGAAGAGGTTAACGAACGGTAAAGTAGACGTACATCAAACTAAAAATCAAATCAATAAAGAGTTATATTTAAACAGAACAAAAATATAAGTTATTCGTGAAAAAATTTTGTACCATTTTAAATCAAAAAGACGCATGAACCTTGAACTTTTATATAACTAAAAATAATGCTAGGCTTCCTACGCTTAAATCAAAGTTTTTTTCTTCAAAGTTAATAAAAATATTTATTGTTACTCCAAATCTATATATTGTCTCTCAGCATTTAGCCACGGGGATAATCATGGTAGTTTCCGACGTTCTATCAATTACATTTTCAGCTGTATTTTCTCCCTCCCCGTGGGTGAAGGCGTAATTCTGGACAATGAATAAATTGTACCTAAAGTTAGCAGTATATAGTTTCTTCTTTCGGAGTATCATTCTGCGATTTGCGAAATTAGCAGTAAGCGATACCGCTGAGCTTTTGCGGTAGTACTGCTGTTGACTTCCGAGAAAAACGCCACTCATTACATCATCGGATGGTAGAGGAGGGGTCTGTGATGTTACGTCACCTTCGCGTATCCTTTCGCCAATGTTTTTCGTTCGCATGGTTATCTTGAACAGGGTGCAGATGCATTGCAGACAATGCAGATTCTCTGTCGTACAAACAATTCAAAGAGATTGAAGTATAATCTTTTCTTAATAAAAATACCATTATGTGGACTACTTTTATTTTAATATGTATAACAGCAAGTTTAATGTGGCGATCAACATTTCTTCCACTATATTTTATTATTTGTAAAATGACATTTTAGGAGGAAATTGTTGTTTTATTTATATGTGTTTACCAGTTTTATATATATCCTGATTTACAATACCAAAACGTAAACATCGTACACTGCCAGAATTCCATAGAGCGTATTGTACATAATATCAACTTCCTGTGTAGCAACTTATGTAAGCAGATGACACCAGGGGCCGGCACAGGATAATGAAATTAAAGCATTCTTATCAGAAGTCGCAATTTAATAAAGAGAACATAGAAAATTAATCCATATCGGTACCGCGCCGTTCAGAACATACGATGCACGACGGCTCCCGCTCTTATGGACCAATCTGCTTACATTTTTCCTTATGTAACGACGGACCCCCTTTTTGGACACAACTGCTTACATTCTTCCCTATGAAAACGACGGATCCCGCTCTTATGGACCCATTTGCTTATATTCTTCCCCATGTAAACGACGGCTCACGCTCTTATGGATCCATCTGCTTACATTCTTTCTTATGTAAACGTTTGTTCCTTCTCTTATGGACTCATCTGCTTACATGCTTCCTTATGAAAAACTTGTTTTTTACACTGAGCTTAAGAACATTTCAAATTTGCATTATATGGCGTACATTTATTTCCAAATCATGTAGATCTAAGCAGGTATGTAGCTGGAATTTTACCCACCTTACCTCCCACAATGTAATTTCTAGGCCCACATGAATGTTTGGAAACACATTCCGAAGAGACCGAAGTATCTGCTTGCTGTTGAATAGCTCATGAGTCACTAAAATGGAAGCACCATCCCAATTTCTTTCCCTGCGGTGGCTACGCTAGTAGATCTAAGCTGAAAGCAACAACCAGATCTTTTATTAGCTCCTGCGAGAATCCGAAATTTCAGAGGCGTAGCAGAATAACTCCCTTAGTAACACATTCGACAGACTAAAAGTCAGAGTCGGCTGTTTCTCTAATACAGAAAAAAATATTTATCTGCAAATCATCCAGCAGGGATTAACATTGACATCTATTTGCTTTGGTGACTGACAAGGGACAGCCTGCAGTATAAAGGACCTCGAAATATCTCGTAATATGTAGCAGAGATTAGCTATGGGAGAGAATACACGCAGAAAAAAATGTCTACTTCAGGGCAATATGAAAAAACGCCCAATTCACAGAAACAAGAAAAATACCCATTCCTTGAAAATAGAGAAGTACGCCAGCTGTTGACTGATGTGTTCTTATGTCTGTTAGAAACATGAGGTCTTGTTTTTTTATTTCATTCATAATTAACTTATCTGAATTTCAACTAAGCAATCCACAAAAACTAGTCAGAACGCTTTATCTGCTGAACCGCATAACGTTACCAAGCACTTCAGGAATATCGTGGTTTGTTTCCAAAACTATAGAAGAGGATCGCTAGTCAAAGAAACACATGACTCATTAATGAATAGAAACGTCGCATAAGGCAAAATATATTTCCAGCATTCTCTTCACGAGGATTTAGGAACTGACGTCTTACAGGCGAAAAAACTTAAACAAAGCCTTAGACCGAATGCATCTTATACATATAGCTGTATGGAAATAACACCCACCTCACAAGTAAAGCATCGCACAGGCTAAGTATGTATCAGAGGGAGCAGAAAATTAAGAAGTCTGTACCCAGAAAGTTTTTTTTAAAATGCTCATTCTTAAACCCACAGTCTCAGTGCATCAAACGGAGCAGACGAAAAAAATAAAGGAAATAAAAATGGTGAGCCTCATGGGCCGTTAATAAGCACTCAGTATTCATATATTGTCTCCAAATTGGACCTTGAATGTTCCAGACCGGTTTTCCGGTGCCGTTTTTTATGTCAAGAATACTTTTAGGGTCGGTTGGAGCCAAGCGAGGAAGTGTTACCAACTGGGGCCTGCTCTGTAACTTAACGAGCCAGCGCTACCTGCTGCTATCTACCGTTACTCAGAAAGGTACTCTGAGGGAGTTGTGTGATAGATCCTTTAGCTAATTATTTTTGGACGCACTTAGGAGGATATTTTGAATGCTCCGTCTCTACTGTAAAACATGTGTTATGAAGAAAAATATTTGTTTCCTCGTGAATGGGATGGTGTCTGTCTGGCACAATAAAATCAATTGATTACGTAAATTTAAAATCAATTTTTTACATGCCAGAGAAGGACTATTTTATGATGCAGAACAACACCTGAAATCAGTGTTCCGAGGAAAGACGACAGTTTCGTAGGAATCAAAATTCCAGAATATGGTATGGCAAACCAATTTTTGATTTCCTTACAAGAGTTTGCGTTTGAAGACACGCAAATGTGTTCACTACAATAGTTTTACCAGTCTCTGTCTTTTGTGTACGTGGTAACATCTCCCGGTTACCATTCTACGATGTTCGATTTAAAAATCTCTTTTGTTTCTGATCGCTATGAGAAGCTTTTCATACAAAGTTGATAATTTTCGCAACATACTTTTTAGCCGCTGGTTGAAGTAAGTAGCTGATTTCATTTGTGGATGTTTTATCGATTGTAGAAGCCTAGTTGTTTTGTTTACCAACCGGTTCCATCGACTTTGAATAAATTTTCTAAATTTAATTAGCGTCAGAAGTGATTCAAAAGACGTGCTCGTTAAAAATTCGGTGTCCTCTTACTTGTTTGAATTGCATTCGATTTTACGTTCTGACTAACATGCTATGGCCAAATAATTTCTTATTGCAAGTAAAATTGTTTCATATTTTTTTCTACACTAAGAGTGATTCCCTATGTTAAATTTATTTCTAAACATTTAACAAAACTTGATGAACGGGGAAATGTAGTTGGTAAGCAGGCTGTATAAAATTCATTAAATCATGAAATTTGGGGTCTTTTGCAAGGCAATAGGAGCAGTTTATCATGTGCATAAAACATCACTGATATTCGTAGAGTATCCTAGGAATTCAGTGCATGCATATATGATAGAATTTTGAAAGACTGATAGTTAATTTACTATTTCACTTGAATCCTTGAAACAGCAACGAGGTTATTATACGCAAGTGGAAAAATGCTTTATTTGCTTATATCACCCCAAAGAACTTTTTTAATAAGCAACTGGAAACGTATTTGTTTAGGTACATTTCTGACGTTTCACGGGGTCTATCGGACTCCAATCACTTGAGTACCAGACTGTTGCATCCCTGAAAAGTGACAAAGTAGAATTTGTAAGAATATGCACTCCGTTTTGAATCGAATGTTCGTTACACCATGTGCACGCGAGGGATAACCACGATTTTTCACTCTAAATACTCTACATTTCTTAAGCAACGTTTTCATCAGTATCAATATAAAAAGACATACTATCCACAGTTCCTTTGAAAACACAACTAGTGACTGCATCTAAAAAATAAAAACATTCTAGGTGGGCTCCGTGAACCATTTATATACCCTAAATAATCCTGGTATAGGCTTATGTCTGGCCATGGGTGAATGTGCATCGGTTATGAATGTTATGATAGTGCCTAACGTCGAAATGTTGCTATGTCCTTTTATTTTCAATATAATGTTTTCCAAGAATATATTAGTCAGCAAGGTTTAAGTCAATGTTATTTTGTACATTATACCGATAAAGGCTCTGCTAGAATAATAAAAGCCATTAAACATGGTTTATGTTATGTTCAAAGCGTACCAGGAGAAAATGTAATGTGCCATAGTTGGCATTAAATGCAATTTTTTCAAGCGATAGAAGATGGTACTCCATTTCAAATTCAAAATCCCTATTTTGTTTTCTTTTAGACAATTTTCTTCCTGTCGAGTTTTAAACGTAGCTAGGGCCATCCATAAAGTACGCCCAAGATTACAGGGTGTGGGAGATTATTCTCACAACTATCTCGTCCGAGATTATCCTTACAACCGGACCAAATGTGGCATGGGGGAGGGTAAGTTTTAGTATCTCGGACGTCCAGCGGCAAAAGTATTGTGGAATTGTGTTATTGAAGAACTCACCATTTGTTCAAATTGGAATTTCAAAATATTTGCAGATATGTCTTTATACCATGGGGTGAGGGGGTGGGGGGTGGGAGGTGGAGGATAATGTTTTTGTTTTGCAGCCCCTTACGACGGAGTCTGCAGTAGCATTTACGCTTCTTATAATTAATATCTTTCAATTTAATTTACTGAGAGAACGCAATGTTTATTGCTTAACTATATTTTACCTGAGATATACGTCTGCAACGTGCATTCGTTTTCAGGGTGGAGGGGTCCTCGGGACCCGCTGTGTATTCTATGCCTAAATTCTCAGTTGCTTTGAGTTGCAAAAGTAAAACAGAAAAACTAATGGTTAATGCGTTGTTGACCAAGCTGTTTTGAGAAGGTTGTGCACTCTAGGGTAGCAGTGCAGAAACAGCGCCGAAAGAGGGTAAATGAGTGGCAAAACGTTTTGAATTGCGTGGGATAGTTCAAATGTCAGTGAAACTTTATGGCTGCTGTGGTTGGACGAAAACAAACAGTGAATGGAGCTGTTAGGACAGCAGCGCTCACTCGAGGTGATTTATGCGTCATTTCACCCCAGTAGACTATGTTCAAAAAACATGCAGTCAAATTGAATTCAGTGCTGGGTTAGTTAGTACGGTTATATATATCTGCGGCTTCTTAATTCCAAATGGATAAGTAGAAGTTATTTCATCAGCTGCAGGCAAGATATAAAACAGCACAGCCAAATAAAACTAGCAAACAACAACAGGATCACGTAGTATCCAATTGGAACTCCATCAACGCAGATTTAAATTCACCTAAATTAGTAGAAAAGTACTGAAGGAGTTAACGGATACAGAGAAAAGCTTCACTGCTGTCATTCTGGGAAAAACAATCCTAGCAAGCTGATATAAAACTTCATCTTCCGATGCTTCTCTAGATTCATGTTCCAGCAATGAGCCACTTGTCCTCCCGGAACATCCACAGCAACAAAAGCCGCAGTTGTTTCTTCTGACAAAAACAATAATGAAGAAAAAAACCCATGTTTGTCAAAAATTAATCCAGGAATATCCACTCGATTAGCACCAGGGCAACAAGCTTGGATTACGAAATTTATGTTTTAAATGCAGATGTAGTTGGACTACTGAAACGAAAGCAAGGTGGAATGTTTACGGAATCACAGACGAAAGAACTAACCGTAAAAAAGTAGAAGCTAAAGTAACTTGAAAAAATATTATGGGAACAACAGCGTTCAATGCATTGAAAAAGAAAATAGCTTGCTACAAAGAAAAGTAAGGTACGTGAACTTCATGAAAAATATCCTAAACTCAAAATTCAAGCTCAAAGTCCGGAAAAAAACAGGCCGACCTTCTTTTGGAAAACGACCAGCCACTGCCTTTGAAAGCAATTATGTATATAGCTATACTTGGATCTTCTGCCTATGAGAGGCGCCGTGAAGAATCGTATCGTTCGGTAAAGACGTTATCTGAGTTAACGAAAAAGCTAAAGGAGGATGAAAATGATGTTAATGGAAGCTCTGTTTATTTACGGCTCCTTCCACTTCGAAGCGCGTCATCAGAACGGTAACTCCATATTCGTACCGTACCTGTAAAATTTATTTGAGCAACAGTTGAATCATATGCAAAACATATAGATACCGGTTTTGCAATGACAATAATGTCGTTTCTTGAGCAGCAAGTATTTGTTGAATGTGAAATCTTGTGTTTGTATCGTTCTATGATATTTGCTAAAACATGTGCCAAAAATACTTTAAATACGCGGCATAAAAATTGAACTCTTATATAATTACTGTAAATTTTAAAGTAGTTATTGCAACATTTACGAAACACTTTAGTAATTGTTGCAACCCAATTTGTAATAACCAAGCAATGACGTTCGTATGTTTTGTAAAATGGGGCTGATTTTTGTTAGAATTTGAGCGTAATGACAAAATTTACTTCAGTGTATTTTCGTTTTGTTTTTCCTGTTTTTCTTCTGTTAGTAGTTAAAAAAGCCATGAAATATTTCAGATTTCTGATGATACTTAGTTAAATCAGAATATTAATATTAAGTTATCGTATTTGTACTACCAAATCTATCGTGTTTTGTAGATGGTATAATCGGGAGTGTTACCACCTTGAACGTGTACATACGTTCGTAAATCTTTATTTTAGAATGAGAAAGTTCGAATAGCATTTGTGAATAAATTGTGCCTGAATAATAACAATTTCTGAAGCAAACGTGTAAATATATATTTAAGATTCCTTTATATAATTAGATGTCTTTCTATTTTACAACGTATTTCTAAAAATAGTCTTCGAAAATAAAGTGGTTTGCGAGAATCATGGCGTATTCGTTATGGGTGGGGTAGTTGTCACCAATCGGACAAAATGTGACATGGGAGAGTCAAAAACAGGAAAAAATCACTGATGTACTTTATGGGCGGCACCATATTGGATTGTTTAAAGTGAGAGCTGTTAAATATTCACCGACTTGTGTAGCACACTCTGCAATCTACATACTGTAGTTTCAGGAGAACCAGATGTTTCGCTATGTTTTAAGAGAAGACTTCAGTCCTTACCAATATCGCTGGCAATTCAGTCATGAAGTACAGCAAAACAAAAATAGAAACGTATTAATAAGACGTTTTCCAATTTAATTACTGCCGATTTATTTGAAATAAGGGAAGAATCAATGCACATACTGTATTTGTGTCAGTCCTTTGTTTATCCTATTCCTTTCTTGCGTTCGTAAAACTGAGATAACTTTTCATAAACCATGTTTTTTTTTTTAAATATTTACATTTAAAATTCCAAAATATCTAGTTAATACCTGAAATTAAAATACTGGATTTACAAACAAACTTCGTTATTCCCAAACAAGTATCCTTTCATTTAAATCACATCAATGAGATTATGTGTTCCTCTAGCAAGCAGAATTAATTTTATACAGTGTGTTAACTTTTCTTAGGAAAGGTTACATAACAACGCATAATAAGATAATATTTTGCGCAGCAATGACTTTCAGGGCACCTAGTAACAAATTCTAAAAGATGTCGAATATTCTCTGCGCGTTACATAACAAATGACAGCTGTAGCAGTTCCCTCACTTAACGCTCGTTTTGTGAATGGAGATCAGTAGTTCTCACACTCAATTTCGGCAAACCAATTTTAGGCACGTTTGGGGCAAAGGCAGTGTGGCTAATTCGTTGTCATTTTACTCAAATCAATCAATATTTATACGAAACCGATGATACGGTATGTTTTCCTGTTGAAAGATGGCAATGTGCTCCTGGTAAACCTCCTGCATATATAAATGGAGATTGTCGGCTAACAGGTCCCTACAGGGTCCACCATTCAGTGTTTGTGGGATAAAAACCAAGAGACCTTGGGCCTTCCAGGAAACCGTTCGCCAGGGCAAAACACTACCTTCACAAGCCTGTAGGAAACCAACTGTTTAACCAGGAACCAGAAATAGGGCTTCATGCTGTTTACGCCGTAGGCGAACCCGGCCATCACAGTGTAGCAACAGGAAAAGGGACTCATCACTCCAGATGACTTTCTTCTATCTGTCGAGGGTTGAGGGCTGGCGTGTCATGGCCCATGTGAGGCGGTGTTTGCGATGACTGGACTTAATGATAGGTAGGTTTGTTGGTCTCAGGCTGCGAAACACCACCAAAAGTAAGGTACATCGCATTGTGGATGTGGATACAGTTCGAACTCAAACGCCGTTGTACAGGTGGGTTATCCATGTACAGACACACCCTTCATGCTGTAGCAGGGCAGCAGCCAACAAATACGGCTGTTTCTGGAAATACTGTCACCAGTTTTGGCTGTCCCAACTATCTAGCAGAGATCAACTGGCTAAAGTCATCACGTTTCCCCGTTCCACATTACTGGCAAACGTTAGCTGATTGCGTAGAGATGATAGATGCACACAATTTATAGTACCTACAATTGATGCGGAAATACATAATTCTTGGGGATCTAAGCTATTTATAGTACCTGCACTTGTCTTGCGGAAACACACATAATTCTTGGGGATCTAAGCGCGTAATTCTGAATAACGTAGCCCTCCTTCTTTTCATACCAAAAAAAAAATCTTTCATTCATGCGTAACTTTATGCGTATTTGCTTTATGCCTATCTCTGCTGACATTCATATGTCATGAAATATTCATAAGAATTGGAAATTAATATTTTTACATACCTCAAACATTTGTCTTTCATTCACTCAGTATTTCAATCTAAAACCATTCCAAAAAGTTACGCAATCGCTTTTTTATCGTCCGCTGAAATATTCTCAAGGCTGAAAATTCTGATGGTTCACTATTCAAGATTAGAAAAATCGAAACAGCTAAACTTATTTGAATTATCTGATAATGTCTTGTGAATTGTCAACTCCTTTTTCTCTAAATTTTGGACTATGAGTGCTATGAGTAATACCGCAGATTATTTTTATGCTCAGTATAAAGTGGTTCGAACAATCAATAAGTATATGGTATGATTCGGTTGCATCAAAGGACTCATTTGCATTCACTGAAATAAACTGAAAAATATGCGCACCACTTTTTCACATACACATTAACAAAAATAATGAAAATATTTAATTTCCGTGTTACCGGAAAGCTCGAAAACTTGCAAATTTCAGAATGCGAATTTTAAAATATTTAAAGCGTGTATGCTTGGCAAATATGCAAATAATTTTGTCTTGCGAACGTAAGTGAATGCCGAGGAAGTTCCTCGTCATGTGGATATTGCTCTTTCCAACTAAACCATAAACAATGCATTTTGACAATAATTTTTAATATCATTTTTTTGACAGGAAGCCTAACGACACAGTCGCTCATCGCTAATTTAGGGCCACTGGTGTCAGGGAAAGGAGAGAGCCAGGTCTGTAAGACAAACACAAAATCCATGCTTCACCGGGATTGGAGCCCGAACACAACTTGGATGAATGATCAAAAGCCAGCGCTTAGATCACGGCACCACCGGGGCCGGCTTAATATCTTTGCCTAATTAATCCTTTGGGTAATGGCGACATGCAGCTCTTATGTTCTCTTTTCGATTAAAATACTCAAATAATTATATTATACCAGAGTTGTACGGAATATAATGCAAGAGTTGGCATAACTTTTATATTAACTGACAGAGGTCGTTCAAATTGCACACGTTGGTAGGATAACGTTTTTTTATGGTAACCCTTCTTCTTCATTGCAGATTTGAAGAAGATAACGATGGAAGTCTGCTCTGATATTCTAGAAGGATCTTAAGCCAATGAAGACTTGTTTTTTTATCTAGTGACACGGGACGAAACGTGGGTGTTTCTTTACGCTCAGGGAAAGCCAAAATCAAGCCATGGCACGACCTCACACTTCTTCACCAAGGCCTAGGAAGTTCAAGAGCCAATGACCAGCAGCGAAAATCATGGTCACTGTTTTTTGGGGTGACAGGGTAACATTCTCCTCGATATACTTGAACGTGGCAGTACCACGATCAGCAAGCGCTGCATTGAGGCACTGAAGAATCTTCGAGAAGCCATATGGAGGAAGAGCCAGAACAAGAATTTGAAAAAGTTCTCATTCCCCATGACAATAAGAGACCACACACATATTCGGCAACAAATCAGGCGATCAACAAATTTAGGCTGGACGGTGGTCCCCCATCAACCTACAGCCCAAATCTGGAGCCCTGCGACTTCGACCTGTTTGGTCCAATGAAGGACAGTCCCCGGGCACAACGATTTGATAACACAGACGAGGAGAAAGGTGGCTGTGAATAAGTAGGAACAACAATCCTCACCTGACTTTTTTCAATTTCTTCTGTGAAGGCAGATCAGAATTGGGTTCAACAATTGCACAAATGTATAGCTTTTGATGGAGACTATGTTGAACAGTACCTTTGTATAGAGAAAAATTACTCTACCAACATGTGCAATTCGAACGAGATGTGTCAGTAAATAAAAAAGTTTTGTTCACTTTTGCATTATTTTCGGTACAACCCTCGGATTAAATTTTAACAGTTGTATGATTCGGTAGTATGTTTATTGGCAGAGTCACATATGTTGCTAAAATCATTATTGCTTAGGGGACACAACGCACATATCATTTGCTTTACCTTTGAGATCGAAGGACTAACTATCTCCTCAAGAAAACTTCTAAAAGTCTACTGCGAGCAATACAAAAGTGTTTATCACGATAAATATAATTAGGGGAAAGAACATTACTTTTCAAATGTACTAAAAATACTCAAAATTCCTTTTTTTCAAGTAATTACGGTTAATAATAAAACCATCAACATCTCGAAATTCAAATGAATTATGTCTTGTTAATTCCTTCCAAATTACCTAATTTGTTTAAAACCCTATTTGCCATATTTTGCTTTATCCTGTTAACAAACGTAATTACAGTTTGAAATGAGTACAGAAGTTCATCACCTTGACACTTCTTTTTTTACGTTTTTTAACTACTCCCCATTTCGAAGGTCTATTGCTCCATCGCAAAATCATATTATTCTGAATTCTTATCCTTAATATTAAGATATAATATTATGGCCTGTTGTATGTAAGCGCAGACTAGTGTTAAGTGATTTTTGTAATAGATCTGGTTTGCGAAATTGAAGCGTTGTGCCGGGTATAGTAATTACAGATTTCAGAAATTAGATTTAAAAGAAGGTAAATTATAACTAACTGAGTTCATATGAAGTTAGAACGCGAATATTGTTGTAATTATTTTACTGATTAGACGACAAATTGAAACCTCGGTAAACTTCTTTTTAGAGAGCTTGCGCAAAAAAGTATTGAAAAATATAGCTCAGGAATACAAGGGAAATATTCGTTCTTACTGAAACAATACCAGTTACCAAACTAATTGCTTCGTGTGATGTCCCGTCATCTGTAGCCAAAACTCGCCCTGTAATTATCGCAGACGTCCTAAAAAGGTTGCTCATTTCAAGTCTTCTTCTGTAACATGAATTGAAATCGGAAATTATTTGTGGAAACAGATCAATAGGTTCACACGTTAAGTTTGGAGGAATGACGCTCCTCGATAGCTTTGAAAGTGTATTGTTTTTTTATTTATATTGAAGCTGATAAATTAAGTTTGTTAGAGGAAAGGTCCTGTGTTGGAACTTTAAAAACATGTTTAATTTTTCAGTTGTTTTTGAAGTTCACAATTCATGGTCAAACAAGGATTGCCCTCTTTAGGAACGTTTATATGATCACCGCATTTCTTAAAAATGAGATCTGCGAAATCTTTAAATAAACGGAATTTTACACCGCTATATTGAAACCATAATCCATTGGAAATTTGCCATTAGTATTAGGACACTTTTCATAGCAACAGCAACATTGTTCTCCAAAAATAACTGCAAAAGGAATTAAACCACGAAATTGAGAAACAGAAAGATTACAATGAGTAAAATTTTGTATAAAAAGGAGGTGCTTGTAACGATTTTATCAATGAGTTATTAAAAAGAAATAGGGAATTATGAATGTATAATACACACTGAAGGACTGGAAACATGATATTGTAACAAAATGCTGTTCAAGTATTTAGTTCGAAAGTTCGACCAATTAAATACATTTTTTTACCTCACCAATTAGCGAATTATGAGACTTTATTGTCCTTCAGTTAATACTTTTTATTTCTGTAATTTATAAATATCAAAAACATTTTTTTGTTTGAATCCAAGGAGGAAGTGTAATGAGTAAACCTAAGAACAAAATCTATCCAGCAAGAATTCGGGCTTTTACTTTTGTACGAACAGGAATATACTCTTTGTCCTAGTAACTGAAAATTAGCTACATTTTAATTTGTTACAAAACGAAATGTAACCAAACGGTGTGTTTCCCTCACTGCAGTATTCAAATACTCACCTGACGACTTCCACACCATGTTAGTTATTTGCAGCCTTCATTCGACTCTTCCATCCTTACACTAGTCCGTCACACTTCGAAATGGTTAACCATGATTTCTCACTTCAAAGAACGAGTTTCTACTGTTCAGAATCCACTAACGGTTTCGAAGTGAGTTACACCATTATAACAGAGACTTGGCGTTGATCTTCCGCAGCTAAGGCTTATGTACGGCTACTTCGCATTTAAAGCCCCTTCCTTCACCTCCCAGCGAACCGTTCTGTAGCTGTCGATGCTTCCAGCGGCATTCAGAACTCGGTAGTAAGTGTTGTAGCCGTGGCCAAGCGATTTCGCTGCACCACACTCTTCAGCACTCACCACTTCCGATCTGTCATATTACGTGGCCTACTATGAAGCGATTGCATTCCTGTTGGTACTGGACGTTTTAACTTTACAATAGCATCACTTGCAATTTATAAAGATAGTTACAGAATATCAGAAATTTCGCGAACTGACTTCATGCTAAGATGCCACCCTGTAATTATGCCACGTCGAAAGACACTGAGCTTTACCATACAGCCCATTCTACTGTTAATGCTCATGTATAACGGATACCAGAAGAGAGGTGTCATTTTATCTCTGTACGGAGCATTTATGGGGTGCATAATGATTAATCTGCTACTCAAAACTGGTGTCCGTAATATTTTGGTCAGGATTTCGAATACTCTTTTTTTTATTTATATGAATTATGATATTTGCATAATATACACTGAAGAGCAATTCAATTACACATACCTGTCTAGTAACGTGTAGCACCAACTTTCGCTCTGATGACGTCAGCGATTCGTCTCGGCATGGACTAGACAAGATACCGGAAGCGTTGGGAATCCATAGGGATCCACGATCCAAGTAAAAGCTTCCACAGTTCACGAAGATTTGATGGAGGAGGGTCAGAGTTCCAAGCACCTCTATCGATGGCATCCCAGATGTACGTGGCTCGATGGGATTGGGGTCAGGAGACCTAGCTGGCCAAGGAAGCGAAGTCACGTCAGTGGAGTGTTCTTCCAACCATTCGGATACAGTTCGGGAGCGATGGCAGGGGGCATTGTATTGTTCAATGATGAGGTCTCCAGTGGGATGTTGAACATGCACAAACTGGAGCAAATGATCGTCCAGGATATCACGGTAACGTTGACCTGTGAGGGACGATGTCACACGCACCAGGGCTCCCATTTCAGTCCACGTAAACAGTCCTCAAACGAGAATGCCACCTTTACCAGCTTTAAGAGTAACCTGCTGGCAAGAAGGATCCATCGCTTCATTTGGTTTGCGCCGTACTCGTATCACGCCATCCGAATGTACCAACGTGAATCTCGACTCATCAATCCAGGCAACATTTTTCCTCATGTATATGGTCCAGTGGTGATATTCCCGTGCCTATGCTAATCTTTGCACCCTGTGATGTGCGGTCAGCAGCGGTACGCTCGTGGGACGACGGCTTCTAAACTCCATAGCGAGGAGATGGTTCTCAATGGTGTGGCTGGCTGCACACACGTTTTTGTGCACCAGCGTTAAATCGCCGAGTTATTAATTGCACTATGGCCCGACTATCCGCTGATACAATGCGAGCTGGCCGACAATGACCCCGCACATCCACACGCTGTTGTCCACGGCAGTTGGCCCTTGCAGGGATGGTTTTCCCGGATTTGATGCACTCACGGTGCACCCGTGACACAGTGGCTCGTGAAAATCCCAGTGCCTGCACGACTTACGAGATGGAGTGACTCATTCGTCGGGCCCCGACAATTTGCCCACGATCAAATGCGCTTAGATCCCTCGTCTTACCCATACTGCGTCCGACTCTTACTGATTCCCATCGCGTCACTACTTATATTGTCGGATCGCTACATACGTCATGTCGTTTGCGTTTACAGGGCCGCCCACAGCACCACATTTGCATAACGCCAGCTGTCTCTAATTCAATTGCTCTTCAGTGTATATTTAATGCTTCATTAAAAAAATATCTTTTTCACTTAAAACATTTACTTAAATTGTTTGAGTTGAGCCTTTTTAAAGGCTTACACTAGTGTTTTCAAAGTCAATAAAACTACCACAAAACTTTCGACAATTTTTAGATATAACATATTTTATAAATATTAAACTAAAAGCACTATTTCATAAAGTACGATACTGTTCTTGGATAATATAGTGAAAAACAAATGTGCTGCAAGATGAGGTGCACAAGTTATATAATGTCTAATACTGAGAGCAAAGTCTTAGGTAAGGGTACTTCTCTAGTCACACAAGAAGTGTCATATAATATGTGGTAGTTTTCCATAAGTGTGACTGCTTTATTTTGTTCAGTTTCTTGTTAACAACAATTGCACACTCAAATGCTCAAACTTCGTAACTAAGTGAGGAACAGCAAGCTCTAATACAGAAGTAAAAAAGCAAGTGGTGAAAATGTGATAGTGATAAAATGTTCCTATTTCACCAGTTAATTGAAATAAAACAGTACTTTTTTTAGCATAGTACTCATTTTTTATGGATGGATTCTAAATTATGCTTCTCAGGTTGAGAAACAGACTAAATTCATGTCCTGATCCTCGAGTTTGCCTGTGACGGGGAAAAAAGCACATGTTTTCTGTGCGGGCCAACAGATTCGGGGAATATTGTTTCAGAAAATGAGACTAAGCATCTATTTTCGGCGTTAAGTAATAGGTTGTCTTTTAAAATTACTTATGTCAAGGTGGAATAAAGAATGAGATCGCTTTTCGGCAACAAAAGAATCCTCAAACCTAACATGCGGAGATATGATGTTTGCACTTTACTTCACTAATAATCACACTCTAAGCGCCATAAAACGTTCAGTCATATTTACACACTATCTACAAACAAGTAATTGGACTCCCCTGCAATCGACCATATCTCTGGTCCTGATACACGTCGCGCTCGCCGCCGTTAAATATCGTGTGGTAAACAACAACGCAACAAGTCGCATGCAATATGCCACGCAGTTCGGTGCTCTCTGATTTCGAGAAAGTTGTAATCGTTGGGTATCACAGAAATTGCCGATCCATACCTGACATATGCAGCGAGTTGAAGTACCTAAAATCGACAGTGGCCTATGTGATTGGCAAGTGGAAGATGATAGGTGACTGTTGGAATGTGCCCCGACCCGGCAGACCCACAAAACTGGGAGTTAGAGACCGACGCACAGTGGTCCGAATCGCTAAAAACCCGGACAAAAATTATTTTTCGAACTTCTTATTTTAAACACATAATTCTCTTAATAGTAATCCTCAGTAGTCATTCTGATAGGACTAAGTGTTTTTGAAAGTATACTCCAATGGTTCTGGTCAATACTTAAGTTCAAAAGTGCTGTAACTCTTTCTTGATTAATTTTGCAATTCTGTAGGTGATTTTGTTTACATTGTTTCTGACTGAACAATGCAAAATAAAATACTAAGTGTATTTTTTGTGAATGTGTTATGGTCTTATATATAGAGCACAATTACAATTTTTGGTGTTTTTTGTTTCTATGTACTTATAAAAAATACAAATTTGAATGCCCGTATTTTGCGAAAAAAACAAAAATGCTTTTAGAGTTTTAAAAAAATAGCCAAACATGTCCACCGCGAAACTTACAAATATATATTGGTAGATAAATATAAGTCTATCACTGAAGGTTTTATCTGCAACACCTTGCAATGCTGTGAACTATGACCATTCGTTTGTGAAGCTTCCTTGCTATTTATGATCAGCCAGCTGCTGACATCGGGAAGGTATTCTCCCGCTGTACAACTCGCGGGAGTTGAGCACTTCCTGAAATTTATGTTTGTTTACTCAAGGGGTGGCTTGTCGGTGGTAAACCACAGACCCTTGATTTCTTGGGTTTCCAGAGGGCTGTTGTTTGTATCAGGTGAGTGAATAGTGTGTGACAATATAGTGTGTGAAAAATGAATTTAGATGTTAGTCAGCGAGAACTTTACGAGAAAATGAAAGAAAAGAATAATGAGACCAGTGTGCGACATGAACATTTTGTGCAATATGTGAAGAACAAATTTGAATTAAATTTGGACAGTCAGAGCACAAAATCTCTACACAGCGTAATAAGAATGAGCTTTTTTCTTAAATACTGTCAGCATTGGAAGAAATGTCTCCGAACCGAAAGCATGTTTCTTCGTAAATATTCAGACTGGTTACAGCAAGGAATTGAATTACCATTTACAGACTTTCCTTCTACTTCTTCGGAAGAGCGTGGACGTCCTTCGAAAGTATTTCAGCAATTAAGTGAAAGAAGTAAGAGGCGGAAAGTTCAAAATCTGAGGGAGAATATGGGTGCTGCGGAGCTTTCATATGCCACAGTGATAAATTTGATGGCTGAAGGTGACGAAAATGCAGCAAAATTATTAAAAAAGGTGACCACAACAACACCTTATAGAGGTTAACAAATTCGTGACTCATGATTGAAGAAAAGAAAACAAGCCACGAAGCTCTCAGAAGAAGAAGAAGCGTTATCTATGATAGTAAGTACACATTTATGAAAACATCAATATATGTCTATTAAAAAAATGGCAATTAATCACAATCCTGACTTTTATCCAAGTTATTATGCAATTCTGAAAGCAAAAGACGCAACTTATCCGCACAATATGAGTGTTAGTGAGAGTGCATGTAAAGTGAAAGTTCAGAATTTATTGGACCATACTGCTACCCGAATTTTGTCAATTCTACCTGAACGTGAGCCGTCTAACAACGAAAAAACATATATTTTACATTGTAAATGGGGTTTCGACGGTAGCGCTGGTCATTCTTAATACAAGCAGAAATGGGTTCAAAGCGGCAGTAGTGATGAATATTTATTTATGACATCTATCGTTCCCTTAGGAATGGTTGACAGTGAAACGGAAGATTCTGTATGGGAAAATGAACGGCCATCATCAACCCGTTTTTGTAGGCCTATTAGTCTCCAGTGGCTTCACGAAACCCCTGCAGTTGCCCAAGCAGAAAGAGAATACATGAACAAACAAATTAAAAATTTACAGCCATTAAGAAGTGACAACGTTACAGTGCAGTATTCTCTCATATTGTCAATGATTGATGGAAAAATATGTAATGCTCTGACCCAGTCATCAAGCATGAAATGTTACATATGTGGCGCGAAATTGTCGGACCTGAACAAGTTAGATTACGTTAAACAAGTGCCAGAGAATACCTCTTCCTTTGAGTTTGGACTGTCTATTCTTCATGCAAAAATACGCTTTTTTAGTTTATTCTGCATATCTCTTACCGCTTAGATTTTAAGAAATGGAAAGCGACTAAGAAAGATGGAACCCGTGAGCTTCTGGAAAAAAGGAGAAGAATTGTCCAAGATTCCTTCAGGAATACACTAGGACTTATTGTAGATGTCCCAAAACCAGGCTATGGAAACACGAATGACGGCAATACCGCCAGAAGAATCTTTACAAATCCCGAAATAAGTTCCGAAGTGACTGGAGTAGACCAAAATTTGATTTCTCGTTTTGGAAATATTTTGACAGCAATTTCATGCGGCCACGAAATAAATGCAATAAAATTCAATATGTACTGCATGTTAACAGCACAGTTATTCGTGAGATTGTATCCCTGGTACTATAGCACCACCAACGGTACATAAAATTCTTGTTCATGGATCCGTAATTGTGCAGGCAGCGATTTTATCGATTGGAGAGCTTTCAGAAGAAGCCATTGAGTGTAGAAACAAAGATGTGAGAAAATTTAGAGAAAGCTTTACCCGAAAATTTTCACGACAAGACAGCAATTTGGACCTCTTTCGCAGGTTAATGCTGACTTCTGACCCATTAATTTCCAACTTGGGAGGACTACCAAGCAAAAAACAAATAAAACTACCTTCGGAAGTGCTAGGTCTATTGGTAATATCCGATGAAGAGGAAGAGGGGGAAGAATACGACGAATGTGAAACATCTGCTTCAGAAGACGAATGACCGACTGGATATCTGGACCCTTCTTACAGTACTGTGAGTAATTATAATTCATTAAAACACTTAAATAAGAGAATATTTAGTTGTTCCACTACAGTTTCTTTCATTTAAGACGTACAGATATTTTTGTCCGCCTTTTTCCTGTCCGGACCACTGTGCGACGGTGTCCGTATTATTTTGGTCAGGAGAACTGGTGTCGGTATTATTTTGCTCAAGATTTCAAATACTCTTAGTTTTTTATTTATATTAATTATGATATTTGCATAATATACACTGAAGAGCAATTCAATTACAGGTACCTGTCTAGTAACGTGTAGCACCAACTTTCGCTCTGATGACGTGAGCGATTCGTCTCGGCACGGACTAGACCAGACACCGGAAGCGTTGGGAATCCATACGGATCCACGATCCCAGTACAAGCTCCCACAGTTCACGAAGATTTGATGGAGGAGGGTCAGAGCCTCGAACATCTCTCTCGATGGCAACCCAGATGTCTTGGCTCGATAGGACTGAGGTCAGGTGGCCTAGCTGGCCAAGGAAGCGAGGTCACGTCGGTGGAGTGTTCATCCAACCATTCGGATACAGTTCGGGAGCGATGGCAGGGTGCATTGTATTTCTGCATACAATCGTTCCGTCACTTTGGCCCAAACACCTTACAAATGGTTTCTTTACTCTCAAGACATCAGTTCCGTATCAAATCCTAGAATGAATCACTAAGAGAAAGTGTGTGGTAAAAAAAGTTTTAAAGGCCTATACTGGGAGGTATCCCTGTGTGAAAATAAATGGTGCGTGGAAAAAGTAATTTCATGATAACCGAAAATATTTAGGTATCCCTAGGCCATAATTTGAAGAAAAAATAAATTTTTGATGTTGTTCTCCGGGTGACACAAAATAGAAACACGTGAAAGGAGATGTGAATATTGCATCGACCCTTGACGTCTTCAGAATTACTATGTAGGGACTGGATATCTGTACAGGAACGAAATATGTTTGAAGAACAGAAGAGCTAAGGAACTTTCCTTCAAAATGCCTTCAGTCAGAAACACAGTGTTGAATTATGTAGTTTGGAGGGGATTTGGGGAAGCTGATGCAGGTTATGGGAAGTATGCGCTTAAGCATTTCCATTTAGAGCAAAACCACTGCCTTGGATGTAGCTTGGAGTGACAGCCAAACATTGATTAAAGGCGAGAAGATAGCAATGGTAGACAATTTAAAACAAGGAATATCTTAGACAAATTGGAATTATGACCGTTGAGTAACAACAGTATTAATACTGTCATCTATGAATAATTAAATCTCTCTATGTCCTTATTTTTGTTTTCTGATTCAATATATACTTAAACAAAGTATATAAGAAAACTTTAGAGACCGAATTTGTTTTTTATGTTTTTTTTATTGACGGTTTAACTGGCTATAAGCAGTCGCCCGTCCCTAATTTAGGGTCACTACTGCCAGGGAAGGGAGAGAGAGAGCCAGTGATGTAAGTAAAACATAACATCCAAGCCTTACCGGGATTGGAACCCGGATCCCTTTGGATGAATGGTAAGAGGCCATCGCTAAGACCACTGGGCCACCGGGGTGGCAGACCGAATTTGATTCCCACTTTTTAAGTTAAATGGATCTCATCCTTTCAGTTTCGTTTAAGATGATTTTCTTTTTTGTAGACATAATTAAAATAATGAAACTGAAAGATACCAGAAGTTCTATTTCGGACTCCGTGTTGGAGTTCAAAAAATGCATTGAATCTGATACATAACAATTAAGACCTAATCAAAATTTTGGCTTTTTTTTCAGGACACCTATTTTTATCCTGAGTAATTTCCGCATTTTATTCTCATGTAGTTGATTGCCTACTACACAATTAGGAAAAGATCATTGAGGAATTTAAATATGCTTCGACGCCTCATAAGCACATTTTTAGTGTTATAGAAACATTTCACGATGTTAGTGCCCGATACTGATTTAAAGAAAACATTCAATGTTTCCAAATTCTTTTCCATTCTTTCTCTCATATACATATTTCTCCAATGTTCATATATTCCCGATTCTCGAGGAAAATTCTAAACCTTCTGAAAGATTAGTATACATGATGTTTATATATAATGCTGTAAGATAGGACTTAATAAATCAGTATTCCTCATCAACTTATCGACTTTGTATCGCGGTATTAGCAAAATTTGCTAAATTTCAAGTTTTAACAAAAAAAATAATTTTTGTTTATTCACATCGAGTATTTCTTTCAAACATATATGTTGTGTGTTGGTAAACTAAATTGCACTGGCCATTAACGCTCTTCAAATTAGTATAAGTAGTAGTCACTTTGGTATTCGAAAAAATAGGTACATTAATATTCCCAAAATAACTAAAGTCTTCAGGTGGAAAATAAAAAATATGTTTAAACGTTTAGGAAAGCATGCGATGGACGGCAATTTCATGTTTCAATGTGTAATCATTCTTCACGCAAACATGTGAACTTCGCACATTTCGCTACTAAAGAGGTACAACGCTCGCAATGTCCAGAACGATCCTTAACTTCCTATCAGGGTTCGTTTTGAAAAATGTGGTGTAATGTCCGAATATTCTAAACTTTGAAATCCATTTATGATCATGGAGCAGAGAAAACAACTTACTACTTTGAAAACCGGCGATGGTGTAACGCCTAAGGTGATCGACTACAAAAACGTTTGTAACAGTAACCTAGGAAACACAACAGGGATTGTCAACGTGCGTCATACAAATTTAAATCTAACATATAATTTTTGACAGAAAGCATTTCCGTCTATTGTATCCGGATGATGTGATTCGTTCAAACCTTTGAACATGTATATCTCTTTTCTTTGCTCATATTAACATGTTGCCCACCCAACACGATGTTGTAGTTTTACTTTAAAATGGGTAGATCTTCCTTTCTCTCTTCCCCTAGTGGCATTAATTTGGGATGGTGCTCTATCACTCTGCGCCACACTATATTATTCATGTAAATATTGCATACAAAGGAATAATACACGGAAGACATAAAAAGACATTAATGCTCTGACCATATATTTATAAAGAGCAGTTAGTCAAATGTGGAAAATGACATCTATACAGGTACTTATAACAATAAATAACCCGGAAATTTTAATTATATTCATTAGTACTGGGTAAAAAGGACCTACTTTCTTAGTTGCAACTATTTCTGTCTGGGTTCTATTGCTGTTTGTGGTTTTACTGCGTATGATTTTTAATAAATTCATAGAAGATGAGGAAAATTTCATTTGTTTGTTAAGAAAGGCGCCTGATCATTTTGCTTCTCAGTAAATACTTCATCGATTGCTATTTTTCACTACCGACAAAAAACGCTGGAACGGGTATCACTGAAGAGAACAGACATGCTATCTTTTAGCGGCTTTTGGGAGTAATGGAAATTGGGTGATGAATAATGTTCAAGAAAAGCTTCGTCGGAAAACATTTTAGCGTTTATAATAACAGTCCAGCCATCAAATTTTGTTTCTTTGTGGAATTCAAAAATGTATTTAACTGGTCAGTTCTTTATATGTAACTTGAAATAAATAAATAAATACAAAAACAAGTATCTTCTCTTCGACGCACAGTCTTTGGAGTGGGTGCCCTGGTATTCAAAATAATTTTTACAGTATCTCTTAATTCATAACTCATTCGTTTATGCGAATTCCATTAGGCGGTCTTTTAACACGATTCTTCAGGCTCTCCACTTTATTAATTTGAGGTAATCCGGGCTCACCCCTAATGTTTTTTCTTCACTTATGGAAATAGAGCTATATGCAAGTTTGTTCTTTACCTACTAACTTAAAATTTATTTATTTATAGGAGGGAAGTTGTTGCAATTTTTAGGTTTTTGGTTAGGCGTTATATTTATTTAATTTTGTAAAGTCCGTTGTCGTAATCAAATATAATGTAATGTAAATAAAAATGTATGTTTATCGACGCTTTTACGCTCTCCCTTTGCCTACCCTTCTCTGCTTCATGGTACCTCGGCTGCTCGTCGTGTATGAGAAAAAGGTAAAGTATGCAGCACAGCGTAAAACTTCATCCTCTCATTGGGAAACAGTATACCCCTGAAATTTTATTTTTTCCAGTACTTTTTCTTCGATTTATTTTTATTCGGACTCACTGCTCTCACTTCTAATTGTTTTTTATTTTTACGGCCTTTTCAAGAGACTCAGCGAGTTGCAGTTACAAAAGCCCTAAACATTTTGAGAATTTCATCATATCGTATATCCGCGCTTTGCTTTTGAAAACACATTTTTTGTGATGAAGATATAACGTCAGGTATAACCTTAGTATAACATGTACTGTATCGTGATATATCTTAAACTTTCCGTGGAAGTGATTGAAAACTTGCTGAGAAGCATTGTTTTGATTGATGCCCTTAATGTTGACAAGGCCGCCCCGGTGGCGCAGTGGTCTAAGGCGTTGGCCTCTGATCATTCGTCGGAAGGGGTCCGGGTTCGAATCCCGGTGAGGCATGGATGTTGTGTTTGTCTTACGGCACTGGCTCTCTCCCTTCCCTGGAACCAGTGACTCTAAATTAGGGACGGGCGACTGCTTATAGCCCATTGAGTTGCTCACGGTGGTCGTTAAATCTCAAAAAAAAAAAAAAAAAATGTTGACAAGACAAAAATAACAGTCAACAGGGTGGTTTTTCTGTTCCCTCCATACCATTGGTACTCCAAATTTCAGAGAGCTAATTTTTCCATTTGTCTACTGCCGTAAATGCTCCGTGTAAGTTTTGCATACAATATCGGGAGCACATGGCTTGTCTTGGTTTCTAAGCTGAACACCAAAATAACGAAGATATGTCCTCTCCACAAACTCAGAAATAGGTTTCCTACTTCTTTCTTTAAGGGTATACTTGCCATAAATGTATCAAAAGACATATGGATGATTCAAGCAATTTCTTCGTGGGGAAGCTATTTCGTCTACTCAATCAGCAAACAAATTATATCACAATAGATTATCTGGTTGTATAATTGTTTACAAACTCCCAGTTAGACTAACAGACACTGGCTTTACGCACATAAAACAACAATATACCATACACTAAATTTACGCATATGAAATAACAATATTTCTGCATATCATCATATAGGGAGGGTAAGCCCTATCCCCAAAACTAGAGCTGATAGTTCAAAACTGATGCCTTTTTTGAATCAGGGAACCATAAATACCCAAGCATTGGTCTAACATTCTAAGAACCAGAACTTTTTTTCGTTGGGCTGATTTATCCTTTACCCGTCGCTGAACAAGACGAGCGTTATTAGCAAACTGAAAGTGACAAATTGGTTCATCATAACATTATAATTTGTAAAAAAAATATTTGGTCTCATGATCCACTTGTAGGAAAAAACTTGCTAACACTTTGATGCGAAATGTTTTCTCTTCATTTCTGCTCATATTCTATCTTATTTTTTTACTTTATCTTACATCTTACAAAATGGACATAGCTCATCATGCAGTTCTACCCAGTTATTGTAGCTCATCATGCAGTTCTACGCAGTTATTTCACAGACAGAAAATTTAGGTTTTGGATTTAAGGCTGTTCAGATTCTCCGATAGAGATCAAAGGAAAACTATAAAAAATTGCTAACACTCAAATCGGAACCTGTAGATACGGCTGAAACTTGCAACACAACGTGGAATTATTATGACTTGATGTTTTTTGCACGTTTGTATTCAGAAGACATATTTACCTTAGCAGATGCTGGAATCCTTTGAGGAATCTCATCCAAATTACAAACAGTTTCTTCACAATTGTGAACATGGTCTTGTACCGGACCTGAAAACAATGTTACATTCTAAAATAAAAACATTTTGGAAATTATCCGTAAGAACCAAAGTATTAATCGGTACACCGAAGAATTTACAGAAGTGTATGCAATGCTGCAGTAGTAGGATGTTCGTCATTAATTTAGATATAATGTGCGTAACGTTAATTTCAACTCTTTAAAATTTTCTTCAATTTTGGTAAAACAATCATCCTGAATGAACTGCAAATCAACCATTTAAAGGAAGAGTAAACTTTAAAAATAAGGTCCTCAAAAATAAAAATTTTTGCTGTCATATTATGCGGGTAACGGGGTGCTGCTGCTCATAGAGGTGAAATATGTTTCCTACGGCAATTGGGGACTGTGTAAACAGGCGACAAAATTTCTGGTGATGACATCACACTAGACAAGCGGTCAGTCAGACCACTTCGCATCTCTGTACTTGACGCAATACGTGTCAGGAAAAGTACGAGGTAATTAGAGTCAGGAATTTATCTCCTTGTGCTGCACGTGTCCTGTTCGTAAGTCATCAAACTTTCTGCTGCAATTTACACAACTGCAATGAATTTTAAGCAGTTTACGGATGTCCATGAAACCTATGATTTACAATTACTCAGCAGCACTATTTCTTACGAAGTAGTGAAATTTTTAGTGAGGCCAATAATCAAGTTTACGTAGCACAGTATGAAAAAACAAATTACTGATGATTTAAAATTATGTGATTCCGATATTTGGGTGAGCGGAAATGAACAGTTTATTCCGCCAGGTTTTTGCGCCAAATACTGTACAGGGGGTCCACAATGTCTTGTTACCCCCCCCCGTAACAAGAAAGTAAGTGAGCTATGTATCTGTTGTATGATGTATATGTTGAGTTATGGTCTGTATTGTGTTTATTTACAGATAAGATACTGGAACCAATTGTGATACCAGCGAATACACCCTGCAACAGCGTATTGTTGTCAGTGTCTGGGCACACGAACGTTCACACACAGCGAAGACAATACGTGACGTGCGTGCCGATTTCCAACAACGATTCGACAAAGAAGCCCCTCCAAAACAGACTCTTGTGCGGTGGGAAAATGAACTCTTCCAAGCAGGCAACATCAAGGGAAAACCACAAACGGGAAGACCATCAACCAGAGAGCGACATTGTCAAGCGGTCGAGGAATCAGTTATCAGGTCACCAACGAAGTAGCTTCGCAAACGATCAGCGGAGCTTGGAATACCACGATCGACACTGCATAAGAACATTAAGAATGACGTGAATTTGCACGCATATCGCCCGATGTTCGTTAAGGAGTTATCAGCCATTGATTTAAACCGCAGACGGGTTGCATGTGTAATGATGCTTCAGACATTTGCCAGAATCCCAAAACGTGGAAATGTCATTTTCAGTGAGGAATGTGCGATATACCCCAACTGTCGATCACGGAACGTTGTGTTCTGGTCCAAGGAAAACCCACATTATGTCGAAGAATTGTAACACTATCCTCCGCATGTCATGATATGGGCTGCAAAGAATAGTGGACATCTGTTTGGACCGTATTTCTTTAATGGTCCAGTGAATCAGACAACTTATTTGGACTTGCTGCAAACCTGGTTTGTGCCACAACTTGGAAATCTTGTCATTCTGAATGACGTATGATTCCAACAGGATAGGGCACCCGCCCATTACGCAATCGCTGTTCGGGAGTACCTTGGTGAGGTCTTTCGGGACTGTTGGATCGGCCGAGGTTAGGCAGTGCTTTCCGCTCCACTTGAATGGCCATCTCGAATTCCAGATCTCTCAACGTGTAATAATGCCCTTTGAGGTTTTATAAAGGAGGGTTTTGCACAGCAGCGCTACCAATCCACTGATGAACTTAAACAAGCAGTGAGACGTGCTTTCTCTCGTATCACCCCGCAACTGCGTCGGAAAATGTCCTACAGAACATGGCGTAAAATTATTGTCTGTCACGAGAATGACTGAGCCGAAACGGATCCACTGGATGTTTAAGGATGCCTCAACATATACATTATACAGCAGACACATAGCTCACTTACATTTCTTATTACAGGGGGGTAACAGGACATTGTGGACACTGTAATATTATATTCTGGATATTCGCAAGGGAATATTGTTTGTATTGTCGTCCAAAAGGCTGTTTTTGACGGGGACTTAGAAAAGAATGAGTGCAATTCATTACTCTCATGTCTCTATGAAGAAATAAAAATCAGTTTTTTTTTGTTTTTTTAATCAGATAGACATCGAAGCATTTAGACCGCCCCGGTGACACAGTTTTCTAAGCGATGGCTTCTGATTATTCGTCCAAAAGGCGTTCGTGTTCGAATTCCGGTGAGTCATGAATGTTGTGTTTGTTTTACGTGACTGGCTCTCTCCCCTCCCTTTAACAAGTGGCCCTAAATTAGGGACGGACGACTGCTCATAACCCACTGAGTTGCTCATGGTGGTCGTTAAACCTCCAATAAAAAATAGAAGCATTTGTGCCCTCATGAAGAAAAAATATCCCTAGATTGATAATCAATATGATGTGTGGTACATGGCCAAAAGTTTTACTAAAAATCTAAAAGCTGCTGAAAAGAAAGCGCCTTTACTAGATACATGGCGGTCCAGTATAACGAACCATTAATGGTGGTCAGCTCGAACGTGTAACGGAGATGCAGAATTGCTAGTAGGAAAGTTTCTATCTGTGACTAACCAGCCATACAGTAATAACAGTAGAAACAACAGTTAGATAAACGGTCTTTTATCTAATTGTTATTTCTAGAGCTATATATCATGTTTAACTATTGCGGTATATTTATTTTAGGAGGGGGACGCATTAATATTTTTGCACTTGGGCTACGAGAGATACTCATAAAATTGTTTCCCCATGACAATAGGAGAAACTAAAAAATTATATGCACTTAGTTCCATGGAACATACCTTTATATACTCGTATATAGACAGTACCTGACAAATCTTTAGTGACTTTGGAAGATAATCGAAATAATCTGGGACATTTCCATGGTAACAAACAAACCCCGAATACTGGCTATTAGATTCAGGAAAACATTCTCTAATTTTACTCACAATACAGGAAGGGATTACTTTTCTGATGTTTCGCTGTACAGGTATCTAGGCATTCACCCAATATACGAATTGTTTGCATGTAATGTGTCTCCATAGTTTGTTACATACAAGTTCATATTTCTTTTTCTGCCCGAAGAATCATTTGATAACAACTTGCCTGTAAGGTGTGGATGTTTTAAAAACACTGTCGTATAATTCGTGGTTTATTATACATTTGGCACTACCTTTTATTTTAATCATTTGATCACTCGCTCGTTGCAACACAAACACTCAGCGTCTGTTGACATTCTCTCGCAGTTATCACATATCCATTAGTCAAGATTACCTTTTCTACCCTCAAATTTGTTTTCGCATTTCTTGTTAAATATTCGTACTGTATCTGCACATTATCGTGTTCAAATGAATAAGGATATACGCTAGCCATTTTGCAGATTGATGGGATCGACTGCGCTGGAAAGAGAGATTAGCAGCACCGACTGAAGCCCACCCTCCGCACGCTAAGCGTCTGGTCTCTTGTCTAGTGTGACATTACTGTTGGTTTTAAGACTCACTCTAGTGGGAGAACTACTTACGATAAAGCATTTCTTATAGCGTCATTTTTCATGCCTCTTTCAACATTACATTTTCGCCCGGGAAAAAAAATCCTGAAATGAGTATACTGTTCCTTGAAAATACGTGGTTGTAAGTCGAAAGTATGCGGAAGTGACATGGAAAAGGATCAACAGCTAGTTAGCAGCAGATGAAAAGCATTTCCTGTACATTTTACACGGGAGAAGAGTTCTCCGTCAATGAAAATAGATATTCAATACCAGGTATTAAAAAAAATTAGAAAATATATATATATATATATATATACATCTTTTTATTAATAATTTACTGTTTACTATGTGAAAGGGAACACGATATAAATTAGATATTGATTTTATCCTATATCGCATATAATTTTACTCAGAAACAATCACTTCTGTTAGCAAGTGATCACACAAAACTTTTTGTTAGTACTATTGTTATATTCGATTATCGTTGAGTTATATACTTTTCGTAGGAAATTTAATTATTTCAATTTGATGTTGGTATTTTACTGTGAGGAATTCCTTTCACGAGCTGATATTCTGCAAATATGATATGTCAACAATTTTACTCAAAAGACGGAACTGCATATTTCTTCTTCTTCATCTCATGATAGCTTTCTTTTGTAAAAAATGTACATTATAAATTGCATAACGTCCGCCATGGCAAAACACATCACGCCGTTTGTCGAGTCTATGCTAGGAAAATGTTTAGATTTAGACGCAAATTCAACTGACAGAGAACGTATCTCTCTCTCCTCCTGAAAAAAAAATGTGACAGAGTTCTTTAAAATAGTGTTTGTACATACCAAGTGTTCTAGATACTGATTTTATTTCTTTATATTTTTTATCTGTTTGAGGCTACGAAGGAAATGACATCTAGAGTCCGACATTAAGAGTTTCTTTCTTCAATATGTCTCTCCTACTTGAAGCCCTTAATTTACACATTCAACGAAGCAGTATATTTGAGGACGCTATTTTCTTGTAATTCTTATATATTTATTTAAAATTTCAAAAAGAACATTTTTCGAAATCCTACCACATTCAAGACATAATTTTCAAGTGATAGCATAGATTCAACATATTTGTTAATGAAAGTTTTCAGTAGAACATCTTGTTGTTTCTCCAAAAACGAGACCAATCGCTATTGACAAACTCTGGTTTTTGAGTTGAATACTATAAAACTTATGCATAGTACTGCTGCAAGTCATCCACAATATTTTAATAATTTAATTTGAGAAAAGAAAAATATCTGCAATTTTATCCTTTCTCGTAGCAATCGATGATCTTTCAACGTCAGGTAGTGCATGAAGCGCAGTGATTCACATTCCACATTTAATGTCGTTCTATTACCTGGTTCCCAGCTCACACATTTAAATTTGTTTTGCTATCAACATGAATAATGCGGTGAAGCACTTTTTAGTCTTTTAAGGAAAGAAACTTAAAAAAAAAACGAATTACATTCCTACCATGTCGTTCGGAAAGTGTGCTTAAAAATCACGAAATCTGACAGAGATGTAGTCTTCTGATTTGTTACTATACACATGTGTAGATATCATGAACAAATATGATAATACAATTAAATTATCAAATCTGAATTCATTAACTTTGTTTATATTCGCTCATGAATCCTAAATATTTTTGAACAATACGAAATATGTTTTATTTATTTATTTATACATTTATTCGAATTTTGCAAGCAGCTGTTCTCGTACGACCGTTGGCTTTATGATCAAAATGTAAACGTCCTATTACTGTATATCAGAATTTGCTTCATGACCGCTAAGAAATTCAACATCCTTGTATAGTAATATTAATAAGCTAATATTTCTTGACAATTACTCTAAAAATATATTAAAATAACAGATGACTTTAACTGACCATCTCCCTCGAAAACTCCTTGCGGATTGTCAACTGATTCTAAACAACAAAGTTCCTAGCACATAAAACGATAAAGGTTTGAAAAACCTTCCTTAGCTGTCATAAGTACGTCATGTTGTTGAAAACGGTTTTTTTATGATTAATATATTATAGACTGTTATTACAGTCTCCAGATCATCAATATTACTTTAACTTTCACCCGTCTTCATTGCCTGCATATTCTGTGAAATCCTTATTCGTGCTTATTTAAACAGGTAGGTCACAGCTTATATTGATAAAAACTAGAAATACACTATATTGACAAAAGCCAACGGACACCCCTTCAAAAGCAAATGAACGGATCTGCTGCGTTGTTAAGATGCGCGGTACAGCTGCAAACGGTATAAAAGCAAGCCTACAGCTGATCGCAATCATATTGCACAGTAAGGTTGAGTGAAAATTTTGCGGCGGGTGAGAACTGACTTTGAGAAAGGAAAGATTGTTCGGTGTTATATTAGTGGGTTGTCAAAAAGAGAAAACCACAGGCATTTAAAAGTACCCAAGTCAACTTTTTTGGATGTACTAAATAAGTGGAAGACACATGGCTTTGCCTGAAGCAAGAAACGTACCGGCAGACCAAATGAAATCAGTGATAGAGGACGTCGAAATTTCAGGAAAGTAAATGCAGCTAATCGACGGAGTACAATACAATACCTCAATGTACAGGTGAGTAAAAATGCTAGAAACTCGGTACGTAAATGTACCATTTGCAGATAACGTCATTCCATGGGCATTTTTCATCTTAGTATTATTTTTTTAGTATCGTTTCCTTTAAGAGTTTTAATTGCTCGTTCGAAATTTGCCGATTTTTCAGCTATTTGGCAGTAGTCTATTTTGAAAAATTTCGATAAATTAATATTCATCGAAATAAATTTGATGGTAATATTAAAAAGTTGATTTTTTCTCAAAAGCTTGTTTAAGCGGTTTTTGCTACGTTCATTATTAGTAGTAATGTGGTGAACATTTTTCCGGCCTTGTAAAGTAGTGTTGGGCATAATCGAAAGGTTGCAATCGAGAGATCTGACAAATCGAGATAATCATTCGAACGATTTTTAATTTTATAATTTACCGGTAGATGGCTTGATACGCTCAGAGCCACCGTATGCGTAATGCGTTTGACAAATCGAGATATTCATTCGAAATAACCATTCGAATGATTTGAAATTGATGCCAGATGCCCTGAGCTTTCTTTCGCAGGACGGAATAACGCTAAAGATGCCTGAATGTTTTCACAATAGCATAACCTAGTTTAAGAAGTTAGAAGGAACCCAAGTGATTCTTCCTGCGAGAGATAATTCAATCACGTGAAAAGGGAGTACTTCCGAACCTCTCGGATCACGATAACTCTGGAGATGTTTTCGGGTAGACGAGTGAATTTGCTCGGAACCTATGTTCTCGAGAAGAGACGAGCGATTTCGCCTTTCGAATGCACTCGTTTGAATGAGACAGCGTATGAGCAATCGATAGTTCTCTCGAGAGGTTGTTTTCATTCGAATGAATTTGGAGTAATCGAATGTTTCGAGATATTTTCATAATCGAATGCATCGATTTTTTCTACTCGATTATGCCCATCACTATTTTAAAGCTGTTAAAGCGAGGCTATGCACTTAGACATTTTTATTATATCTCTGACTCGAAATGGAAGACAGCAGTGCGAGGGTCAAATCTCCTCCAAGGCAGATCCCAATGATAGGGAAGGTACATATTACCTTATTTTTAGCGAGTGGGTGTTCCACGGGTCCACAGCGGGATACCACCAAGGAGCACGAGAAATATTCTATGTTTCAGACCGGTATGTCTACGGTCGAATCCTCGATCAGCAGAACGGCAGCAGGCTGCCCATATTTATTTTTCGGTACTATAAACTATCAAACTCCTTTCGTAATGATATTAGTACTACTGAATTTCAAAATGTGTTTTAAACACAGTTTCTAGTTTTAGGCATAATTGTTTCATAATTCATAAAAGCATACTAGCCAACAACACCAAATCCAACAGTCAAAGGTGTTGCGTCGAGTGCTGAATCAATAGCTGAAAATATATGTCAAAATGGTATTTCTCACAATGCATGAAACAAAGAATTATCAAACTATTTACAATAAACGGAATGCACGGTTTTTTAGAGCACGCACAACGAACGTACAACTTTTCAACGGAATCTAGAGTGAAACTGAAAGTCAAACCGAAAGTAATGGAGGTGCAGACTGCAGGTGAGGTGGTCGATTGTCAAGGATGTCGAATCCTCTGCGCTTACAATCAGAATTCATCGAGAACCCTTAAACGCTCACGGTGGTTACGTCATCCGTAAATACATATAACCTGATCGAGCTAAAAATTTAGACAGCATTTTAACTCATCAGCATACCATCTCTGTACATATAGGTATTTGGAATTTAGGACATAACTTTGTTCGCTCCACAGTGTTTCGTATTACATACAATTAATTTTTTTAGAAATTAAATAGTTTCTTTCACTACGACTTGTTTACATACGTCGTAAAATTTGTCTTATTTAGTGCATTGCTTCTGGTGTATGATGTTCCATGCTGAGCAGTGTACAATTGTAGTTCAGCTCATATTGTAAAATATATTTTACTTTTTCCGTATTGCATTGAATATATAGGACTATGAGAATAAAGCACTTGTATCTTTTATAAATAACAAAAATTCCAAATCGGCATTGGTAAATTGGGCGCGGCACATGTCAATGAAAGTTACAATTTATCAAGGTATGACAGAAATAGCTTTTGTTGCAGCTGTACATGTTCAGTGTCGAAGTAATTCGTTATACCCTAAACAATCGCGTGGGATCTTGTATTTTATTTGTACCTGTGACATATGGGTTAAGTTAAAAACAATAGTTTAACTCTTGTACGGTGAGTGGTAAACCGCCTAAAAACCGTTCTGTTATCACATGGTCGTACAACAATTTGGATACAGGGTGCTCCTTTTCAACTGAATGGAGATGTACACACTACTGCATCCGAAATAAAGATACGGACGTACTCCAAGCGATAAACCAAATACTTTTGCATTCGCCGTAAGATATTTTTGCGGTGGATTCAGGGCCGAGTTTTGCATTGGTCCGTTCGTCGTCGAAACACATTGCAGAACTGGGCATGCGAGCACATATGTTACTGCCAGCACGTATCGAGGTATGCTCCACACTTTTCTTTCAATGCAACTGTAGCAGCGTAAGTGATTTGATTTGGTCATACAGGTCTACACAGTCCATACAGCAGCTGCGACGGAAGGATTTTACTGAGAACAGAGTGATTATTCCCTCTTTACGAACATCATGAACACCTCCATTTCCAAACCAGGAACAAACGGACATCTTCTTTCCTGAATCGTTGTGTATTCACAATAATGAAGGCTAGTTAGGAATACCGTATGCGCTGAGAGCTGTGCTATATTCCCAATCAATATATCTTCCGAATGTAATTGGGAAAAAATACAAAGCAGCTTTTAATTGCTGTATGACTAATAAAGCAAGTACATATTCTAACCACACAGCATGCATGTGATATTTTCCTCCAAGAAGCGTCAATTTTGTGAAAAGTTATAATCCGTTATTAGATAGTTAATTAATTCAAGTTAATATCCAAATTTATAAATCGTTGTTTCCAATTCTTCATTTGCACGTGTGAACCTACAGCAAATAATGTATAACAGAAAACGTATGCGCCATAGAAATGTAAAAATTTCCCATGACGTGAATCTCAACGAAGACCATGTTATTTTTGATAAAAAAGAGTGTGCAAGTTACTAACTACCGGAATCTAGTTTACAACAGCAGGGTTTCACTTTTAAAATATGATGGAATACCATTGATATTCCATTGTAGCACACGCTACGGGAAGAATTGAAAAAAGAAATGTAGAATACACATTGATTCCACATTTCTTGGTTAATTATGTCAGAGGCAAGAACAATCCTTATACATACGCAGAAAGCTCCATAAAGACATTCTCGGAAACGACTTATTAGGTCGGAAATACTTTGTTTTGTAAAAGGGGGCTTAATGTCTTAGTACTGCGCATATTGTATGACGGCACAGATTTTATAAATCTACAAAAACAAGTAATTCATCTATTATTCTGCTGTGTTTGATTCATGATAACTGAATCGTACACAATAATCGGAGTCCCTTATAAACAAAGTGCCTCTGATGACTGTGATAAACAGAGGGTAATTTCTGTAGTTGCTTTATAACACCGAATTTCCACAAATTTGAAGAACAAAATAATGTGAAACGCACCTCCATTCTCGCCTACATTTAGAATACTGTCAGGAACCGCTCTTAAAGAGAACGCAGTTTTGGAGTTATTTCATGACAAGGACTTTCCACAAAAGTTGAAGTACAAAATAATGTGGAACGCACCCCGATTCTCTTTCCTCGCCAACCTTTGGAGAGTGCAAAGTCCTCATATTAGAATAATCGTGGCATTCCCGGATTTGTGTGTGCAACTGCAGCTACAATTTTGGTCTTAAATCATATACATATATATATATATATATATATGTTTGCAAAATTATTCCAATAAATTTTATGTAATAAATTAGTATTCATGTGTATACCACCAATGCTTTACAACTAATCAAAATGGTTGCTTTAACATAAAAACATTTTCTTCTATATTTTCAAAATTCCGTTCATAAAGTTAGATTAAGAATAAGGTATGCATCAGGAAATGTCATTTGGCAAATGTCGTTAGCTAAATAACCCAACAGACTTTGTTTATTCTTAATATTTTAATATAACGATATATTATAAATAATTCTACCAGAATATATGTTTCCGCGAAAGACAAAGCGGAGGTTATACCAAATTTGGATAAACCGAGGCGTGAGTATTTCCTGTTATACACTTCTTCGTTCCTCTTTCTGATCTTCCTGCGTGGACGCGTTTGCCTTCGGGTATATATTTTGCATTTTGAAAGACATATTATATTAAGAACATGGGGGCATGTGTTACCCCTTTCTAAAGCACAATCATGTATAAACGCACGAACACATACATGGTCAATGCTTCCAAAAATGGTGACATTCTTACAATTAAAGTCTGCGGAGGTTGTGCAAAACTTCGCGAAGAATAAAAATAAAGATAGGATATCGGAAAGCTAGCATAAATTGAAAAGACAGTAAAATACAAATAGCGGTGTTCCTCTACTTTAATAAAAATGTCGATAAAATCTGGGTAAACGACAACAAGAAATGATTTTGATAAAGGCCAGCTCAAGAATGGCGCTAGGGCAAACTCTATCGCTCTCTCTCTCCATCAGAATACTGAAAAATTAGGAATTAAGCTCAAATGTTTCCAAAAGGTAAAAATTATTAAGCCACATAAAAACGCAAACCAAATTATTAGTTTGGCGTGCCTGACTGTGTTTCTCTCAGCGTCAAGAAAGGTCAACACAATTCAGTACGAAGGAGTGAAATTAACAAGGCTCATTCTCCGCCATTCGTCACTTTGTCGTCGGCAAGCAAATGAGTTGATGAGATACCTTATATACTTTGGTGCGCGAGATGAGTGAATGTTGTCCTAGCGATATCTTGGTCAAACTGTCAACACTTTTGCCTCACAAAATTCGTACCATTCTCCTCCGTACTATGAATAAATATATGCTATGACATTTTCCTGAGGGCCTTTTTTTATTGGAGGTTTAACAACCACCGTGAGCAACTCAATGAGCTGTAAGCAGTCGCATATCCCTAATTTAGAATCAGTCATTCCTGGGAAGGGAGAGAACCAGTGCCGAAAGACAAACACAACAACCATGCCTCACCGAGATTCGAACCCGGACCCCTTTCAGACGAATGATCAGAGGCCATTGCTTAGACCACTGCACCACCGGGGCGGCGCAGTGAGTTGAAACCTGTGAAATGAAACTCAGTACAAACCTGTCTATTACATGTATAACGAAACCGTGTTTAGCGAAATCCATGATTTAGCGAGGAAAAAAAGTAATTTTGATTTACAGTAATATTAATTCGATGGTAATATGATCATCTTAATGATCAGAATTTGATAACCTCAAAATTAGATAAAATGTTTATCAAAATTTTATAAAAATTTAAACCTGGGAGATTAAAACTATGACGATCACTTATAACGAGAAAAGTAACGAAATTTAGTGAAATTCGGCAGTTATAACGATGTACACAAAACCAGTTGTGCAAATTTTTATCGGGTTTGAATGCCGGTGAGGAAAGGATATTGGGTTTGTCTTACGATACTGTGACTCTTCTTTCCCTGGAACCAGTGACCCTGAATTAGGGACGGGCGAAAAGGTTACAGCCCATCGAGTTGTTCACGGTGGTAGTAAAACCTCAAAAAATGATATAAGGACACCCATATGGAATAGAAATAAAGGGAGTTTCGAAAATGTAACACATAAAAACTAAACATCGGTATTCTTACAGCTGTTAATTCACAGGAGTTAGAAATAATGCGGAACAACCCTTACTCCTTCATAAAAATAGTGTTTCCAACTGCTCTGAGACATATTTTTCAAAACAATATCGTCGCCAAGAGAATATAATCTCACTGCTGAAAAAGGTTTTTGCATTCTTTAGAATATTAAATGTGTGCAATGTGTTGGGCTAATTCAAAGTATACGACCCAAGAAAGTTTCTGTTTTAAGCCGGAAGCACCATGAGACATAGAATGAATTAAATATCAGGTCTCCGAATCCATGCGCGGGTGGAGAAGCCTGATATTTAATATGCCTTATGGGAAAGAAAGTTTTGTGCAAAAAACATAAGGAACAATAAAGGTCATTTGATTGATTTTTTTTGTAATATTCACCTAAAGAAGCAGATAGAGGAAGAAAACGAAAGCTAGCTTTTGCATCTTTAACTTGGGAATTGTGTATAGAAGCACAGCATAAGAGGCCGCCGTCATAGCCCTTTTATGAGGTATGTAATGAATTACTGTTACATTGTTACTGGAGATGAAGCCAAGCCTCATCTCCAGTAACAATGCTGAAACAGAAGTCAAAGCGATCGCGGTAAATGCGGTCATGGTGAATTAGACGTGCTTCAACACGATCATTTTATATTGAAAAATGACACGTGCCCTATCAAGAGAAGTCAAGTTCAAGTCCACTAATCCTATGTTGCGTGATGTAAAGACATTAGCTTCATACTTCACACTCAAATCAACTGCGTTTCGCAAAACCTTTGAAATCTTTCCAGCAGAGAAGCTTGCATCGATAACGTTTATCTGGAGTTACCACGTATTTGGAATCAATTCCTTAAATAATTCTGCGGTTTGTACTATGGTGCAATGTGCCCTACCAACGTCCCCTCATTTATTGTCTGGTCCAGTGACCGCGTTCAAATTGCCTAAACGTTCAATTATCCGGTTTGCAGTTAGCTGTCTACCTTAATTGAAAAAGCCATATGGTTGATGTGCGAAAGCTTGGAAAGTTTTGTTTCTGTTCTACGCAAAGCAATTCGGATCATTTGTATTGTTTTACTATTTTTAGAAATCTAGGTGCCAATAATTAAAAAAATCGATAGCTATATTTTAATAATGAATAACATTAAAAGTCAGGATTTTCTGCTCATTAAAAGCTGAAAGAGAATAAAGAAGTTGCGTTTTATAGGATTTGATTTCTTAGCAAGTCCTTTCAAAGCAAAAGTCTGTGCATATACTATCACCCTATACAGCTGCCTATATATAGCATACAACTTCAGCTGCTGTTACGATTTCAGAAATCCTTTTTGCAGCGGAAATCCTGAATTGCAAGAATGGAGATTTAATTTTTGAGTCTGTTCTTTTGTAACCGTTTCTCTGAGTCTGTTTCTGATACTTGGTCTTGTCGTAAAATCGACCTGAATTTTTTTTTTTTTGTTATATTATAACACATGACATGATTTCCTGTAATGACTAATTTATACAGACTAGGAACATCGAACAGAAGTCATCCCTCTTTCCACGTGTTTTCCCGATATGTCGCCTTCGAACACGTCTGGTCGCTGATCGGCAACCGAAAGCACGTCATGGAATATTTTCATTGGCCGCCGTGAGTCATGGTAATTTTCCATAAGTGAGTCATGGAAAAATTATCATTGGCGGCCAACAAGAATCGAACCCAGGGTCTGATATGTTTCCACTCGAGGCGTTCTTGTGTACTTTTCGGACACATTCGGAGGAATTCGAAGCAGCTGTGGTGCAGTGGAAGCGTATCCGGCGCGTTTTTGGAAGACCCTGGGTTCGATTCCCGATGGCTGCCAATGGTAATTTTTTCGTGACTCGCTTATAAACGTGGAAAAAGCGATGATCTCTGTTTGATTTCCTGTAACGACTTTGATGATTTTCGCGGCTTTGAATAAATTTATGAAAAGGAGCCATACGTTAAACAGGTGATTTATTTAGCTTCGAATTCCATTCTTTGGAGAGGAAGTTAGTATTAATAAATTAAAAAAAAAATAATTATTAAAACATTAAAGAGAAAAGTAAGTTTATTAATTCGAGCATTACTAATTAATTGTTTTCTTTAATAATCGGTGTTCTTTGAACTGATGATTTATGTAGTTTGCGGTGTCGTTTCCTATTTATCAGAGTTGCGTTTTCCAGTAGCAGATAATCCTCATTTGGTGGCTGTACAAACCAATATGGATTGCTGGAATTAAATAAACCGACAGAATAAGGTGTCAAAATAGGGCAAAGATTTTACATGCCAAAAATTGCAATTGTCACTTGGACAACAATTGACAACCATGGATTAAGAAAAATGAGAAAAAACTTTAAAACATGCCAAATTACCAGGTATTGGATTCTAAAAAGGAGACGAGAAAATTACAATAATATGATATAAAGATTTCTCCTCCGTTCTCCGTTTATTTATACGGAACAACATGTGAAAAATAGGAAGATTTGGTGATGTAAGATACAGGCTACAGCACCTGAAATTTACGGAAACATTTGAAAAGGCATGAAACATTTAGAATTTTAGATACTGATCAATAAGCCACAGCCGATGAAATCATTGAAAGATACGGATCACGGCAATTCATTTGACTATGTATGTTTATTTGGTAGCCCCCAATGGACGTACGGTGTCTTGTTTATTTTATATACTTTTATTTTCATTTTACTAAAATTGAGCGTTTTCTAAAAAATAGTTCATCCCTTAATATTACTCGTAAGACTTCTTTAACCTGGTTTTAGTAAGGATTCCATTATTTTCGCTTATTTTTTTAATTATATGATTAGCAAACGTAATTTTAAAAGTTACATTACAAAGCTTTTCTGCTTACATTAGAAAACTGAGCAGTTGCTTGAAGGTCTGCTGTATGAACTATTAACGCACTGATCTTATTTCGATGTGATCTGAGTATTTCCACTTACATTGTAGTCAAGCGTCGTTTATGTGTCAATCCACCATTTAACACATAAACTTACCACATCTTTCATGGAACATTTCTCTCATATTTTAAATAACTCATATCGGGTAGGTAGAATAATAAGTATGTGGAAATCACTTCGAGCGTAGTATTAAGTCGCTGCGTGCACTAAACGACATCTTAGTTTCTGACGTCAACCGGTAAGAAAGTTTAGTTTAAAAGTATCTCGATCCCAAATGCTGTAAATTGAATTATATTTTGTTCGCTATGGACAAAATCTTATCCTTTGAAACCCGTTGTGATTTAAGATGACGAACCGTAAGCTCTTGGTCTGTAAGACATCTGCATATGGGATGTAACTTATATGCGAGAGATAAAACTATCGAAGACGCTCGTTATAAACCAGAAAATCCCTGTGTTACGTAATTTAATGGGGTTTAGCGCAAACTTCGCACCTGAAGCCTTTACATGCAATATAAGTAGCGTAGATGGAACAAGTAGGATGTGTTGTTTTACACAAAACGAGATCAGCGTTTCTCTCATAATTCAGATTTAGGTCCAACAAGCTGTGCTGATGTGGGCTAGGTCATCAACATTTGAAGTCTTTGTACTTGCGTAGTGAAATATATCCTTGAAATATGTTCTCAGATATTTTGTAAACTATAATCAAAAGAGAAAGCATTCTGAGTTATTTTAGGAAAAAGAGTAGATGGAATATGTCGATAGCTTTAATACGTTATATCTTCTACAGCACATATTGGAATTGGAATATATAATAATTTTCACACTTCATGAATAATATTCAGATTTCTCATATGAGATTCAACATATCACGGCGAAAGTACCATAAGTGTATTTCTGGTTTGAACCTGATAACAGGTCCTTTTACCGTTGGCGTTAGGGTATCACGACAATAGTCTTGTGTGGGGTACATGGATTCATTTACTTATATATGGGGGTATGTAGAGACCTAAGTCTTCAGAGAGCATTTTAATGTACCACAGCAAGCATCTTTAGGGTTCAGGCCTGCCAAGGACGTCAAAATTATATCTATTTGAGGATATATATATATATCTATTTGAGGATATAAAAGTTTATAAATACATTTCTTCAAAATAATATATATAAATTATTTTCAAATTAATAAATCGAAATTTAATGTTTATTTCACCATAATGTAAAGAGATATTATCACCGAAATCATTATTCAATATGGCTTCCGTATGGTGTATAGTTTAGAACATTACATAATCTTTTCCATCTGTTTTTTATTAATCGTTTTGCAACATAATTTGATTTCTCATTTAACAAGACTTTCACAGGATTAATCCATCCTGTTTTTACTTTTGGATGCCTGGAGCTGTGGGTCATGACAGGTGTATTCCTATTTCTGATGAATGACCTAGTACAAAGAATTGTGAGTGGCATGGCTGTTTCAACAAGATAGAAGCCGAAATCATGAATTTCTGTACATAAATATTTAAAATAATATTTCAAGAAATAAAACCAACCGACATGCACGGTCTACCTCATGTAGTTTCAGATACAATGAGCACACTCTTCATTGACACTACTGTGCGCTGATCAGTCTGGGCAGAAATTTGTCACAGAATATATAGTGACAGTAAGGTCTCTGAGGTAAAAGTTATATCCCATCCTCTGTAACAAGAGTGTTATATGTTGAGTGTAGCGACTGATTATCTTACGACTGATGTCATTCGAATTAGCAAAAGCATGAGATACATCCTAAAATAGTTAATTATATCGCAGAAAATAAAATTGTCAAGTAATGGAATCTATTCTTATTCACTAAAAACGAAACTAGCAATAGTAATGTTATTGAGCTACATATCATGTGAATAAATACAAATAACACAAATAGGCAGACATGTTTAGCCTCCATGGACAGCTCTAAAAGTGGGTTTGTGAAATTTCTTTTACTTTTATTTTACGTAGATTGTTTTACTGAGGTTATAGAACATCCTTTTGCAGAGGAACTATGAAGCTTGGAATGCGAAACATATCAGTATTTTAGAGCAATGGAATGTAAAAGTGGAATTGCATTTCAACCAATTTTAAACTTAACTTCGCTTTTTGTCTGATTCAGTAACTGCACCCGATTTTTCAAAACATCAGCATAAGGAAAATTTTCTGGAAGAAACATCATCTCGTCGTCAGCTATTCACGCATACGCCAAATTCGCCACATGCTTTCAAACACTGTTCAACGCCCTTATTTCTGTGTTTGTTTGGAGGTTTAACCGCCACCGCGAGCTAATTAATGGGTTATAAGCTGTCACCCGTCCCTATTTCAGTATCACTGGTTGCAGGAAAAGGGGAACAGCCAGTGCCATGAGGCAAATACAATATCCATGCCTCGCAACACCCTTTCTAAACCGCCTGTTTCACAAAAAAGTATTAAGAAAATTATCGCACGTATATTTTCAATGAACTCAGTTCTCATTATTACTGTTTTCAGCCCTGCGACTCTCGGACATGGACGTTTTATATCCCCCTCTCGGCATACGCTCTCTATGTGGTCGATTTCCACTTCTTTCCAAAGAGTGGAATACTGCATCTAAATCATGCAGATTATTTGAAGTCACACTGCTGTTAACACACATGTGTGTTGGAGTGTTCTTTGAAAGCGGATATTAACGACAACTCTGAGCAAGTCGATGGTCTTAAAGCAATCGGCAGTTCAAAATGTTGAGACATTTGTTCCAAGGAAGGAAGAGAGCCAGAGCGTATGCTGCATGCGGGTTTGAAACCGGCCGCGCATCTGACGAATAATAAGAAGCCAACATTTAGTACCACACTTCCACCACCAAGGAAGATAATTTGTGGTTGGTAGGCACCTATTACATTCTTAATGCGATGATATATATATATATATATATATATATATGGATGTAAGGTCAGGTGATGCGTAACATCCCAGCCTCTCCTTGACAAATGTCAACCCTGCCTTCTCGTGGTACATCCTGTTCCCACTAAAGGGGCTCTGACGACCGCCAACAGCGGTATAACTATATAATCGGGATTAGAGGAAATGCTATCCCACAATCATCAACCCGCTTGGCCAGCGTGGTGAGTTATGGCCAACCCCCCCCCCCAAAAAAAAAAAATGACTCCACAACTTAAATCTTGGCCCTCAGTCTCCGGCAGCTGGAATGTACCTGGCCAAGGCAGCGGCCAGTGCGACATGAAGGCAGAGGGTGCTAAGAATCCTCGGAGGACCGGACTAGGCTGCCATCTGATGCTGACCTTGGCTACGTACAACGGACGCTCCCTATCTTCTGATTCAACGCTTCTTGAATTGGAAGAGGAACTACAAAGGATCAAGTGGGACATCGTCGGGCTAAGTGAGGTAAGGAGAAAAGGAGAAGATCTCATTGAACTGAAAAGTGGGCATCTCTTCTACTATCGTGGGACAGATACTGGCAGAACTAGTGGTGTTGGATTTATAATAAACAAGAAACTGAAGGATAAAGTTGTAGAAGTTGAAAGTTCCTCTGACAGAGCTGCACGACTCGTTATCCAACTCTCGAGAAGATACCAGGCTCAGATTATTCAAACTTATGCACCCACCACAAGTCATCCTGAAGAAGAAATTGAAGAATTTTATGAGGAAATTCGTGATCTAAATAATAAAGGTAAGCAGCACTTGAAGATAATTATAGGAGATTTCAATGCAAAAATAGGGCAACGGCAACAGAATGAAACTTCAGTAGGTAAATTCGGTCACGGCAACAGAAACCAGCGTGGAAATACTCTCGTAGAGTTTGCAGAGGCAGAAGGGTTTTTCATCTTGAACTCCTTTTTCAAGAAAAAGCCACACAGGAAATGGACATGGAGACATCCAAATGGGACGACAAGTGAAATTGATTTTATTATGTGTAACAAAAAATTCGTCATAGAAGACTGCAGTGTGCTAAACAAGTTCAACACAGGCAGTGACCATAGATTGGTGAGATGTAAGATGCACCTCAACACTAAACTCGAACGTAGCAAGCTCATAAGACAAACAAAATGTATTGACATAACCAACCTTAAAAAACACCATAATACCTTCAAATTGGAATTGAAGAACAGATTCTCTGCTTTAGAAGGCCTAACATCGGAAGAAGTGGATATTTCTGAAGTTAACAGAAAAGTAACCAAAGCTCTTATGGAAACAGCAACAAAATTAGCTGGGTCTAAGAACAAATTGCATGTGAACAATTTATCAGGAAAAACCAAAATGTTGATGCAAAAAAGAAGAGTGATGAGGACAACTAAAGAAGATGTGACTTCCAAAGTGGAATATATAGAGCTATGCAAGACAGTACGAAAAAGTATCACTGAAGACGTAAGGAAATTCAACTGTGAACTAGTAAGGAAAGCAATTGAAAACAACCAAAGCCTAAAGATAGCAAAGGGACATCTCAGTAAGGGGAAAAAACATATTATGGCACTGAGAAAAGAAAATGGTTCTGTAACAAGAAATAAAGGCGAAATTTTGACAAGAGTGAAAGATTTCTACTCCAAATTATATGAAAGGGATGATACATGTACTCCAGACATCATGAAATGTACCAGTACCAGAGTTCTTCCAGTCCTTCCAGCAGAAGTTGCACATGCAATCAAGATCATGAAGCGGGGAAAAGCTCCAGGAGAGGATATTCCATCTTCATACTGTAGACATCATACAAGAAGCAAGTGGAGAAATCGAAACAGTACTCGCCCAAATTTTCACTCGATGCCTTAATGAAGGGAAAAATCCTGAGGATTTTAACAACGCTACAATGATCTTGCTACACAAAATAGGTGACATTGAGGATCTCAGGAACTACAGACCTATCAGCCTCCTATCAGTGGTTTATAAAACCTTCACTAAAGTTCTTTCACACCGCTTGAAGGTGACACTGGACATGGCTCAACCGAGAGAACAAGCTGGATTCAGGAGTGGCTGCAGCACAATAGATCATATCCACGTACTGAGAGAACTAATTGAAAGAGCGAGGGAATATGAGCTTCCATTGTGCATGGCTTTTATCGATTATGAAAAAGCCTTTGATTCGGTGAAACCATCAGCAGTTGCAATGGCTCTGAAATCCTGCGGTATTGAAGATGCATACATTAATATTATTAATAACATCTATGAAAATGCAATTGCAAAGATTAGGCTGTTTTAAAATACAACACACATAAAAATTGGAAAAGGAGTGAGACAAGGTGACACCATATCTCCGAAGCTCTTTAATGCCACATTGGAAAATGTCTTTCAATCACTGAACTGGGAAAACAAAGGGATAAAGATTAATGGAGATTATCTAACCCACCTTCGTTTTGCTGATGACATAGTCATTTTTGCAACTACCCCATCAGAGCTACAGAGTTTGATCCAGGAAGTTGCTTACAAGAGTAAAGAAGTGGGATTAAAAATGAACTTTCAGAAGACAAAAGTGATGTACAATGCTTTTACAAGAAATGAAGATTTATCGATTGATGGAGAACAGCTGGAGATAACAGACACGTACGTTTATCTTGGAAAGCAGATATCAAGTGAGGGTCACATTGGTGAAGAAATTAATCGGCGTACAAAACTTGCCTGGAGAGCTTTTGGAAGAAACAGCATAATTTTCAAGAGCAATATGCCATTATGTCTTAAAAGAAAAGTGTTTGATCAATGCATCCTTCCAGTGCTTACGTATGGTGCAGAGACGTGGACCTTAGCTAAAAGAGACATACAAAGGCTGCACACAACTCAAAGCAGCATGGAGAGGTGCATGCTTGGTGTAACCAGGAGAGATAAGAAGAGGAACACGTGGATCCGAAAAATGACAAGAGTGGAAGACATCATGATCAGAGTTAAATCCCTGAAATGGCAATATGCTGGACATACTGCCAGAAGAACAGACCATCGATGGACAGCCGAAATTTTAGATTGGATTCCAAGGGACAGGAAAAGACCCAGAAGACCACATGGAAGATGGGTGGATGAAATTCGAAAGTATGCGGGAGTGACATGGAGGAGACTGGCACAAGACAGACCGTTGTGGAGGAAACTTGGGTAGACCTTCGTCCAGAAGTGGATTGATAATGGTTGACAATGATGATGATGATGATGATGATATGTTTTCATAAATGTTTGCTTTCTGCGTAAAAGTAACAATGGTACCTCTCTCGGTTGAATCGCGATCAAATTATGCAGCAAGGGGAAAGAATCTGGAGTACCCTGCAAAAAATGTCAATAATTGTATGTTCAATGAAATGTTTTCTCTTGAAAACAGTAATGTATGGTTAAAAATTTTTTTTCGATTTATTTGTGAAACCTGTTAGCAAGAAGAAAGTGAGTGAAATCCTAAATGATTAGAAGTGAACTAATATGGTTTTAAAAATCATTTCAAATAATAACAAAAGACAATTACAACGATGAAAAAATCGAGGAAGCCCGAATATAATATTTGGAAAAAAATAAAAGTAAGGCAGTCTTTTCAAATAAATGTATTTTTCGCGACGTTTTATCTGCTATTGGTAAATAACATTTTATAACTTTCTTGGTGCTATCCAAGGGGGCCATACGGCCAATATACATCGATTGCACTTTTTAAAACTCTAAAACGAGTGTTATTAGATTTTTGTAGCTCTCGTAGTTCAGAAGATAGCCCTTGGTGTTAAATCGTTTGCATACGATGAGGCCCTGAGTTTCCAAATGAGGCTCTCACTCGTTTTCCTGCTGCACAACTCATGGGACAATTGTTTCACTCAGCACATTATTACAGGTGCATGTACAAATGTATGGAAGAATTATCTTATCACATTACAATAGCGCACATATACCTTTCTGTAAATGAGGTACGTCAGAATTCAATTTGTGTTCATCTCATTGACAATCCCTGCGGTGTTTCCTTGGATACTCTTACAAACGCAGTCTGCAAACTGTCGCATTAGGGCTCGCAGCAACGATCGACAACAACGAGGATATCTGTTGTCTAGTGATGCGCTCTACGTCCGAAGACTTCGCTGCGTCTCCCGGTAGATTTCAAAGTAGCTTATATCAGCACATTACTGAATCTTCTACGATAGTGTGTACGATTTCCTACTTCCACCAGTTCTTGTAATTTGAACGATTTCTGTGAGATTAGCAGAAATCAACCTCAGTCACGATGGTGGCAATACAAAAAATAATTGAAGAAGGAGTTGTGTTCTCGCAAGGATCTAGCTGCGTGGAGTAGTGCAGACAGTATGCTCGGAAAAGATCTGAGATTCAAAGCACGCGCATATTACAGATCTGATGTTTTCTATGGTAACTGGGCCCTGATTCTTTCTTTTGTTAACTTGTAAACGAGAGGGGCCATAGGTTAACAAAGAAAGAGGATTGTTTTTCTATAACGCGACTTCACATCCAGCAGATTTGAAGTTGAAAATGTTAAGGTCGTTTTTCTTTGTTATTTTTCTATTACAGCTTTTTAAGTGTCCACCACTAGACCATATAGAAAAATTCAGCTTTAAATCATATAAAGGAAACTTTCTCAGCCTTGCATCATTTCAACATTAGATTCCAACAAATCAGTTTATTCGAAGCTTATTGTATGTCCAAACTTCGAAGGAAACACCTAATGAAGATCTCTACACTGAAGGGACAACGAAAAGCCTCAATGAAGATCTCTGCACTGAAGGGACAAGGAGGGATGTGCTTGCTTTCATCACTTTACAAGTAACGGGAGGAAATTGAGTACGTATTGCATGCAGTTGTAGAGGTACTGTGCAACAGCACGGACTTTAACGATGCTTTAAGGTTTAGTCAAATAGTGAAGGTATTTGCGTTCTCTACTGACAAATCTGACAGAGTTCTTGTGCCCTTACATATAAAGGTTGGCAGACCATGATGGAACATAATATAATTAACGTTATTACATATTTTACATCTTACATGGAAAAGGCAAGAATAAGTTTAACAGTAACAGTTGTATCAAACAGATAATTCGATTAATGTTATTACATCTTTTACATGTCATACCGAAAAATGCATAATACGTTCGACAGTGTCATTGCTGTTAGCCTTCAAATAAAAAAGTAAAAAGAACATTTTGGCAGAATCACATTACGTTAAAATCGTTAGGACTTCCACAAACAAACAACACACAGGAAGGTTGGTTGCGCGTGTAAATATTTCACTTAGCGAGTCAGTAAGCTTAATTAAACTCTTGCGTGACGCGGTTTCCGGTTATCCGGTCTACGTATATGCTATCCCGTGTTCTGGTATGCCACGATAATGAGGAACTTCACACTTTCACAACTTTACGATTCTTTCACACGAGATCGAGATAAACAGTTAACTTAGATTAAATCAGCTATGTTTCTCACAAAATAAAATACGAACTTCTAAGGAACTTTTTTTAAAATCGGTTTAAAAAACCTTCGCGACACGAAAATATTAAATTTTAAACGCATAGTCGCTAAATTATAAGAGATTCGACTATCGGAACGACTGATAACTATTGAACTAAATTCCCGCCTCCCGTTTTTTTTTACTGAATAAAATATTAAGCAGGATGTGATAAATGGAAAAATACATATATGTACATTAAATTGCTATTAAGAAGTTTAATGTCCTTGTAAACCGATATGCAACACTAAGATCTGGCAATGGAACCAAAGAATTAATCTTCAGTATGGGTCGAATGTTTGGAATCAAATATTTGGCACTATTTATGACTCCTTCGGTTTCCAGTTTTGCACATTAAATCTATTGACTTTGTATTTGTTACAAGAACAATTTTTAAATATGCGTTCATCTTTCTTGTGAAAATATCTTTGTTTTCAATTTTCAATAGGGAAATTTATCTGAGACTGTATGGGAAAACAGGTGCCCAAGTATGTTTTTTTCGAATAAGAGTCTGAAACTTTAAAAGCCATTATAGTTCATTGAATTAAGAGAATTCGGACAACAGTAATAAGCTGCATGTAATCCTTAGAAATCACTCCATCTTCGGAGTGGGTGATACGTATATCTTTGATCACCGCGTGTGTACTTTGTAGTTCTTCCAGGGTGTGTTTTGTATTAGAACATAAGACATCTTTTCTTGTAGAAACTCCGGTTTTATATCTAACAATTTATTTTATTAAACATATCCGGTCTTAAAAATGTAAATAGGAAAAATTAGATGGAAGGTCTCCTTTTTCTGAAAGTGTGACATTGAGGATCTCAGGAAATTCCGGTAAGGGACAACATAATATGTACAGTACTGCAAAAAGAAGTAAATTGAATGCAGGTGACAAGAGTTTTATGTCACAACATTCCTTGTCTTGGACCCTACTGAAAATGGAGGTTGCTATCCACAGGCCTTTCGGAGTGCCCATGCTAACTTAAATTAACCGTCTAAACCAGTGCAATGGCCACTAAACATCTAAACGTCACCTGGAATGATTTGAAGAAGGTCGTCTGATTCGATTTATCTCGCATTCTGTCGCACGAAGTGGTCTAACTTGTAGTGTGTGTTTTCCAGTAGAAAGTTAGCACTAGGTTACACTGTGGGACGTAAACATGCCGATGGAAGGAATGCAATGTTCTGCAGCAAAGTCCTGTTTCCAGTCATTCATGTGAACAAAACTATGATATTTACATGCACTGTAAAATCACTGCAGACCAGGCACATCCTTTCATGTCAATGATTTTGGCCTCTAGTAGTACCTTCTTTCAGCGGAATAATGCGTCATGCCACATTCCGTGCAATGTTCGAGAAAGATTTGTGGAACATGAGTAAGAACTTTAGGTATTGCCTTGGCCTCCACTATTGGCAGACATCAGTCCTGTCTGCACATCAGTTGTTTGTGCTGGAATGGCAGATCCGATCTGCGGCGGCTGAAACAGGTAACTTACAAGATTGAAATGTTTCGCTTGTAAACTGTTGCTTTCAGATACCACAAGCAACATTTTGAAATGATTTTGTGCCAGTTAAGAAATGTTTTGGCGGCACATAAATGACCAACATCGTATTGGTGTCAGAGACGCTTAGATTAAACGTTATCGTTGCTAATTAAAACTTCTGCTTTTCTCACTTTGGTGTTTCTTTTAGAAAATGAGTGCATCTTCAAACTGCTAACTGATGTAGCTTTTCAGGATCATGTTTTCTATAGATAATAAGCCCTTTCATTCCGAATCAATGAAGCACAATGATATCTTTCGCCTGTGAATAGAAAGAGTCATATGAACGTATATTTCGCATTCCGGACATACTAATTTTTTTCAGATAATTCTAAAAACTTCTATCCCATATTATCAAACAAAGAGAGAGTAGGATGTCGTGAATTAATATAAATGTAATTATACCGTTTTTTTGAAAGAGCAAATTATTTATTAAGTAAGTCAATATAATTTGATGGAAACAATTATGGAATAAAATAACAATGAAGCATTAATGCTGAATTGCATAAAATGTCTGCTCTGCGGCCGCACACACACACACACACACACACACACACACACACACACACACACACACACACACACACACACACACAAACACACACACACAAACACACACAAGAGCCCACATACACAAAGAAGCCCGTGAGTATTCCTAAAAATATCTCGAGGACTACTCAGTGCCACTAAAAATGCAAACTTACTGCCAGCTGAGTCACCTGAAGCCAGTGTTGCTATTCTACTGACTTATCATTAGATCTAATGATTCTGAGTCTTGTCTACTGATAGATTTTGGTAATCTACACATTTTTCTCTGTTTTAAGACCACCTAATGGTCACCATTATTTTATAAAGCTGATAATCAACAATATCTGGGCCATGCTGTCTAAGAGTGTCTGTATTCTTCCAGTATTCTTCATCTAATAAATCCAATGGACAAGATTCACCTCAGAATTGGTCTGAAGTAAAAAATTGACGAATACTGTAATTATTCGAAACCGCTTTGAACCTGTTACTTTTTAAAATGCATACTGGTAGTTTGAACTATTTTCTTCTAGATAGATATGGTATTATACAAGAATTTTCCGGTTTTGTTCAAACGCAGAATATCTAGAAAAGGTGTAGAACACGTTATCTGTATCAATGATACTTTTTGAGTATTTCAGGTATTTTGGGAACATCTGGGAATAGTTGAGTAAAAAGTGTGTATATATCTCTTGGGTTGCATGAAAACAAGTGGTAGAGATACACCTGTATCGGTATTAAATGTCAAATGCCATGAATATTTATACCAAAATTAGTTTTAATGATCAGCATTATTTTATAAAGCTGATCACAAACAATATTTAAAACAAAGCAACTCAGGATTGTATCGGTTTGAATTTTCATTCCCCTGGTTAATATGAGCTTAATGAATATTGGTGATATTTGATATACAAGTAGATTTAAGTGTTCCTTCGTACTCAGATTACTTCCAATACTGCATTAAATATTTAATGTGGTGCATATTTCAGTAAAACAAAAAATGTGTCCTACTGATTTATACAGATATATTTTTATATCTGCTCTACTGATATCAAATAAAAGTATCTGGCAATACTGCCTGAAGCTCACCTGGTTTCAGCTCTGAGCGAATGTCACCTATTATGGTTCAATTTTTTGGTGAACTTATTCCTTAAGAGTTTGTCCATTTAAACGATCTTGGAAACTGGACAAACGATCTAGGACTAAGAATACAAAATAATCGAAAAGGAAACTGCCTGAAAATACTATCTTTGAATACCGTTTTAATTATAAATTTGAAATACTTTGCCAATCTTTGTTTCGTCTAATTTATTCGTTTTAAATAGAACATCTTATAAATCATCAAGCTTTCAGTATTTAACTCGGAAAATCTTTTATATTAAACTTACTTTTTACAAGAAGCTTTGGTGAATAAGTTATGCTCTTTAAAATTCTCAAAAGCTTTACTTCCAACCCTAATAAAAGAAGTACAGGGGCAAACGTCCAGAATGCGTTCCACATTGATGTTTTTTAGCGTTGTAGAAATCAGTGAATTACAAATGATTATGTTTCGAAAATGTATTATTTTCACCTTGTATTCCTGAACACTTCATTTTTCTCTCCCCTTATACATAATTTCACGGACTCAAGGATTCAATATGAAAAAGTGCTGTCATATATGTTCTAGCATTTCGTAGTCTACAGATTCAGCAAAGGAGTAATAAGTGCATTTTTTTGGGTTACACGCAGTTAGTTAGTTAGTTAGTTAATTGATTTTAGTGGCGCAAGGGCCACTACTTCTGAATGTGCAACTTTGTTAATCCCACTTCTGTTGCTATTTAACCTAACGCTGCATTTATATTTACTTTGGCATCGCTTTAAAAAAATCCCTTTGGTTTATACACCTACTTGCAAAAACCATGTTAACTAGTAGAGGAAAATGGAGAGTTCTGACGCAGGGGCAGCCCCCATAGACTTAACATTGGGTGCCCACGAGGCTGCCTCGTGGCTGTCCCCGTGACTGTCCCAAGGCTGCCCCAGCTGTCCCCTTGTCAGAATTTTTGTCACGTGATCGTCCCCATGATGTGCTGCCCCCTAGCGGTGCTTCTGGGAACTTTCAATGGATCTTTGTTTTTGAGGGATGGCAACGACCGAGTGGGAAAGGGTGGATATAGGAAGGTGTCAACTCGATGTGCTGCCCCCTAGCGGTGCTTTCTGGAGCTTCTAATAGATCTTTGAGGGCGATTTATTGGACTGTGTCAAATTTTTGGATGAGATTTTTTTTTTTGTCCTTTGCAATATTTTTTGTTTCTTCGAATTTGTTTTATTAAACTTACATTTTTTAGAGGTTCCGTAAGGTGTTCGGAGTTTTTATAGACGTTGCATTATTTTTTTTTTAATTGTTATATTTTTCTCCCTCCAATTTTTATTTAGACGAGGAAATGCTTTGTTTCAAAAGATTCGTTCCTGTTTATTCATGTTCAGCATCAGGTTTCACCCCTTTCAAAGGAATGGTTCTCGTCACAGGTCACATGATCGTTATGGTCCATTCCTAACAAAGTGGTTGATTGACGTAGGGGTTTAAGATTCTCTCAGTTGAACTCGATCGGTCGAGGAGAGTGGTCGCCTTTTGTGTTTCTTGAAAAACTTATAATGGAATCGCCCATAGCATTATACGATGAAAATCGCATCATCTTTAGAAAGAATTAAATGCCTGAAAATTGCTTTCCTATAGGAGACTATCGATTCATTCGGATATTTGTTTTGATGGAGAATTACAGATTCATGTCCGAAAATATATTTGCATCGGTGACATATACGTTCCTACAGCTATGGGAATCGCTTTGAAGGGTGTTGAGTGGCTTGAACTTCTAGACAGCTTTGTCTTTCTGCGTGATGTTGTTAAAAGCTGCGAGCCTGCGAAATGTGATTACGTTTCCAGTGGAAATATTACAGTGGCTCATCGTTTAGAACCGTTCACTCCTTTAATGAGAATGAATCCCCACTCTGTCGAATTCATAAGTCGAGATTTTCACCGCGTATTGGATTTCACTCAGGAAAAAGTGGGTCAGGATGGTGAAATTTTGAAAACTGAAATTTCTCTGTGCGGAGAACATTGGACTAAAGTGGCTGATAAGAAATCTACTATGTTAAGAGTCATACAACAGACGTTTCTTCGTTCCATTTTGTTTTCAGCTTTAATTAAGAAAGCATTCGAAAAAAGTAATTTGACTTTGGAAGCATTACAAACCCTAAAAGAAGGATTTCGGCAGTATGAAGATGGTTCTTTTCTGCTTGAAGAAACTCTCGTGGACACTATGTATGACACAGCGGACATGAACGGAATTCAATTCTCCTACAACAACGACAATCAAATAAACATGACCAAAATTATTTTACAACTGGATTTTGAGAAAATAGCTGAACAGTATCTGAAAGAACTCCAGCGGAATCGAAATACTAAAGCAGACGAAGCATTTCTGGACTCAGTTGACCTAAGACATTACGTTGGAGAAAATTTACGAGATTTAGACGAATTTTATTATTGGTAAAAAAAATCTTAACGGTCCTATTCAGGACCACACAGTTTTTTCAAAAAGGAATTATTGAAATCGTACACTGTGTTTTCTTTATGTGAAGAACAAAGTATTTCATAGTTCACTCGTTTTTCAAAAAAAAAAAACCCAGCATTAAATCCTAGATGAATTCTTTCAAGGTGTCTCATTAAATTCTTTCACTTTCCGTATTGCTCTCTCATTTTAGGGAAAATTCAACTTTGAAGAATTTTTTACCGAATATATTTTAGTTTTATTTCCTCAAGATATGAAAATTAATTATAATGAAGTCCTTTCGTTTTTCTCTAAGAGTTTTCCTTAAGATAAACCCTGATCTGAAGTTCGTATTGTCTGATTAGAGTCAATCGCATGTTCGTTGAGAGATGACCAGAGAAGGAAACAGTCACGAGTATTTTGAAACGTCCCAAGTACTGACGCATGGTGATTCATCAGCATCATATTCGTTGCTAGATGACCAGATACGGAAGTAGTCACCAGGAGACACGTCGTGGGGATAAGGGTCGTGTGTTGTTTCTTTGTGAACAGCAGAATTTCGGAAACTGATTAAACTTGGAACCTTCGAAATGCTTAGAAAACGCATAGGAATGTAGTTCAATTTCCTCCCCCTTTCGATGACAGCTCGATTCGCTCACGTTTGTCATGTGTGAATTCCGGAATTTTTGTAGTCGAGATGTCCGTTTGAAATGCCCTCATGACGTTTCGAAACTGCTTGGGGTCAAATGCATTCTGATTCCTTTAAAACGTTTGACATTTCTACCCCATCACTTGTTCTTTCTAGTTCAGTTGTCGACACGTGTGCTGTTGTACCTTTTTTGCTCTCTGCATTTTTACTTTTGGATAATGTTTGCCGGATTTTCACCAGTTTCTACAATGGAAGAAGTAAGTTCGCATTTCCTTGCATGCAATTAGTTTATTTATTGTTAGGTGCCCCAAGCTGTTTGAATTAGGATGTTGTTAGAATTTCATGTTAGTGGAATCGTTTATTCTCTTGACGGAAAAACATGATTCTTTTTTAGAAAGCTTTTAGGAATACATTCCTTTACGATAGCTCCCCTTTCGAATGAAGATTTAAGAAGTTTATTCTCAAAGTAGGAATTTCTCATTTTAATGTTTATTTAATGAAAATGCATTTATAGGGGTTTAAAACATGTTTGCGTATTAGGAACAGCATTTGAGTTCTTTTGCGTACGATTAAAGCTCGATTTTAAAGAAGAAAAATTCAATGTTAATGGCATCGTTTATTCTTTTAAAACATTTTATTTTTCATAACGTCATACTTTTACGATAGCTCCCCTTTCCAAAAAAAAATTTCAGAAGTTTATTCTCAATGTAGGAGTTTCCAATTTTTAATATTTATTTCACGAAAATGCGTTGTCAGATGAGAGGGGTTAATTTTTTTTAATTCTTTCACAGAAGGAATGGTGGTTGGAGAAAGAACAATTCTTTTTGCAGAATTCCGATGTGTTCGATGCATTGGAGGAAATTCCCTTGAATCCAAACCTAACCTCTGATTTTATGCCAGACATCGCAGTCAATATTCCCTCCAACACATACTCGGTCTGCTCCAAGATCTTTGCCAAAAATTGCAACCTGAAAAACCATATGATGCGTCATAATGATGAAAAACCATTCACGTGTACCCAATGCCCTGCAAAATTCAGCTGTAAACCTCTTCTTAAGCGTCACGAGCAACGAGTTCATCTACAAGGTGGTGGTTCGGATCCCGCAGTTGCAGGGCCGCAGTTTCATGCTCCCCCAAACTTTGATGTTCCTATAGCTGCACCAAACCAAGCTCCAGTCGTTATGAATGCACCGATTGCTCTGCACATCCAGGCCCCCCTTGAAAATATTGGAGGATTAATTGAAGTCGAATCTGCCGCGAGGCGAGACTCACCACCTATAAGACCGTGCCCGATGAGGGGTCAGCATCATGTCTCCGCTCCTTTTTAGAATCTAGTAAAGCTCCATGTCTAAGAATCCTGCAACATTCATTAGGTGCTCACCCCTCGATCAAAGTCAGCGTTTTCATAGAGGCAGGTTTTAAAAAACAGAAAAAAAGATGTTCCAGACGAGTACGAGTTTTGTGACCACAACCTGAAAACCCCCAACAAACCTCTCTTCAGAGCTAGTGATTTCGGGGAATTTTATGATTCAATGGCTGCTAAAATCGAGAACGAAAAGTCGGAGGCAGAATTCAAAGGGGTCCGGCTGGATATTTTCCCAAGTCTCGTGGTTCGAACTTAGAATCAACCGTTTCAGACCCTTGAGGGGTGAGTCATTCAGCGCCCTTTCAACCAATATTCAAAGGAAGAAGGCAGTAGTGAATGTTGTGAATAACCCATATATCTATAGGAATCGCCGTTCTATATATTTCTAAAACCTTAATGTACTCTTTCCATTACGACGTCATAAAACCCATGTACGGAGAAAGAGTGAAGGTTCTGTACATGGACCCAGACAGTTTCATTTACGATACGAAGGCCGAAGTTCTTAAAAATGACATGGCGAAAATCCTGCCTTCACTAGATACTGTTCAATAGACCATCCTCTCTACAGTTCACCTAATAAAAAATTATCGGAAAATTTAAAGATGAAATGAACGGGAAAATAATAAGAGAATTCGTTGGGCTGAGGACAAAATATATGCTTTTTCTTCCGACGATGTAGAAATAAAAAAAGCTAAAGAAGTGAGTAAGCCAGTTGTGCTAAATCAACTCCAACTTCAAAATTACTGATATTCCTTATTCAATAAACAGGAGATGAAGAATGTTTGTCACTCGTTCCGTAGTATGAAACATGATGAAACATACAGTCTTCAGCATTAAAACAAACAAGAAGTCTCTAGGCCCTCATGACAATAAACGCATCATTATGGAAGATTTTATTCATACCCTATGGGGATTACTCATTCAATTCATTAGAACCTGCTCCTAAAAGAATGAAAATGGAAGAAAAAAACAGTCTACCGGACTAAACCAAAAAAAAAAAAAAAAAAAAAAAAAAAAGAATCGATTATTCATCTGCTGACGTCATCTGTCTTATCTCGTAGCTAATCTCTCCTTTGTCTTCCTCATTCTCACTTCGTTGATCGTTGGGAGCATACTTCAATTGCGCCTACTCGTCTGAAGAAATGCATTCATCATATCACAAGGATGGTCTCCATTTTTCGTATTCAAAGTTGTTTTCTAAATCTGAGGCTGATTATTATCTGCGGTGTTTGGAGACAGAAGTGAAATATCTGAGTGGTGAATTCTTAAAGATTAAAGTATATGGGAAATCGTATTCCATTCCACGACAGCATGTTGCCTTCGGTGATGCTGACCTCCATTACTCTTTCAGCGGATTGACCATTAAAGCAAAACCGTGGATTCCTGTACTTCGAGAAATCAAACGTGTGGTAGAGAACGCGTGTTGTGACACCTTTAACTTTGTATTGATTATTAGGTATCAAAATGGAAATCAATGCATCGGATTCCACAAGGACGGTGAAAGTGAAATCGTGAAAAATTCTTTCGCATCAGTTTCTCAAGGTCAAACAAGGGGCTTTGTTTTTAAAAGAGAATGTTTTCAACCCGTTGTCTTAAGATTAGAAAGTGGTTCGCTTCTCCAGATGCTACCCCCAACAAATGATTCATGGGCACATGGTCTACCGCGTTGCGGAAATGCCCAACATGTTCGAATAAATTTGACATTTAGAAAGATGATAATACAGACGCCATTGTCTCCACACTCATTCACGCTCTCATGCAGTAAACAGGATGCTTGCCTCAGCCATAATCTGTTATCAATTTTGTTTGAACGCACAGCAACTCACTCATTCGGTTTTCTACCTTCGAACCCTGAACACGTTCAGTTGCCTGCCCCTACAAACACTTCGCCGGCCATCAGCATGAAGCGCACTGCCAACCAAACCAAATCGGATGCTGTAAAGCAATTTCATCGTGGTGTTGACTTGTTGCGTTCCGACCCACCTGTCTCAACTGTACATGCTAGTACTGGGTCTACATCAATTATGCCTGCTGCAAACAAGTCTGCTTCGTCGGGAATTTCGCTAGAAAATCTGCCACCTCACCACTTCTCTCTCGGAGGAATCAAGATCGCGAAAGTGACTGATTTTACAGGAACTGTAAGAGTTCATGTCAGGAGCTATGAGTTCGATGGCGAGCTCTTACACCCCACTAAATTCGGTCTTACGATTTCAGCATACACATTCTGCGTTTTCATGGAGTCTAGATTCATGTTTTGGAACATGAACGATATTAAAGTAGTGGGAAAGAAACTGCTTTTCTGTGCAAGTTCGGTGGCCGTTTGCCAGTTTCCATCACTGAATACCGGGGGCAATGGCACCCTTCAACTATCGCCTACTGCAAAATCTCTCACTAGGTCACAATTCAGTGAGCTCGTTGACGAATGTCCTAAAATCTGGGAGAGTGTTTTCCAAGTTTTATTTGGAACTGTTTTTAAGAACTTTATCTTAATAAACCAAAGTGCTGAAAATTCCCCAGCGAGCGATGAGGAACTGCATTTCATTCTGGCTGATGTGCTCAAGTCCGCCATTGAGCAAAATACATGGACAGTGTTTGATGGTGCTACGTGTCGTTTGCCTCTTGAAGAACAACCCAACAATCAGTTAGGACATGAGTGTGCTCAGTTTACCAACGATAAAAAATGGAATATGGGTTTTAATAAAGCACTTTCTTTATTAGAACCCCAAAGTGTGGCGGAATCTTTTTTGAAAGAAGTTGGTAGCTAACTCATCACAGAAGCATTTGCGAAAAATATCGATGCAGCATCTTTGTTAGAGACGGTGAAGAGTCTCCGTAACAGCAGGATTGAAAAAAAAGGCCTTTTTAGGACTCTTAAAAATTTGGGTAATGGAAGGGGGAGGGAGGTAGGTAAATTACTAAAAAAGAAAAAAAAAAAGTGAGGAATTGAGTTTTAAAAAGCGCATTTTTTTTAAATGTTTTAGGTCATTTCTAATTCTAGACCCTAAATTTAAAGTGTAATCATTTTTTTTTAATTCTAAACATAAATTTTGTGAAATTATTTTTATATTGACATAAATTAAGTGAATTTCTTTTTACTCTTAAGAGTAAATATTAAGCTTTCAAGAATTTTAAAAGTAAAATTTCTTTTTTGAAATGTTTAAAACAGTAACAGAATGAAAGCAATTGTTTTAATAGTGAACTAGTGCTTTTTCGGAAGACTTTTCTGGTGGATACTTGGGTATTTATTAAGGGAACTGGGCCTGATGTTTTCCATTAGGCGGCCAATTGGGGGGGGGGATTTCCGACTGGCCTGAGAGCAATGCTTTACAGTATTTAGCCGAAACCAGTGAACACGGCTTTATTTCTGGGAGTTTGAAATGATTCAAACTGACTCGCTTCATTCTTTGGGTTGAAAAAGTAAATGCGCCTAGCCTGGGAAAACTAAAACAGTCTGTCTTTTATAACAATTTCCTTCCTCAGACATTTTTCCAAATTTCAACCTCATCTATTTTCAGCTTTCAGAAACTTGCTGTGACTGGTTTTACTGCATTCTGTTTTCTACCTGATTCGTTTTCAACAGAATCAAAAATACACCTTTTAAAATATTTTCCTTGAACGAAAACGTGCTTCTTTAATTTCATAGTTCCCCATGTTATTCAATGGGAATTTCACTGTTTTTACTGAAACGTGTTTCATCAAAACCGCCACTAAGAAAATATGAAGTGTTCCATTTTTAGCATTAGGAACGAAATAAATTTTCCGAAACCAACATTATCTGTTTTCTACTTTTCCGAAACGAACCTTATCTGTTTTCAAATTTTCCTAAAACGTTCTTTGCAAACCTCTTTCAATCAAAATTTAAACCCTTCTCAATATGAACTTAGGAATGCATTTTAAAAAAGAGAGAAAAAACAACTAAAAAAGAATGACACTTTCTTTTTTTTCAACTAAATTTTTAATAAGGACTCCAACGGACATATTTACATAAGTTATTTTTTTCTGTTTAGAATTTACAACCGAATTTCCTTCTTGTACAGGAACTTTCAACATTGAGTATTTCATAGTTCACTCGTTTTTTTCAAAATCGGTTTTAATTCTGAGATGAATTCTTTGAAGGTGTCTGATTAAATTATTTCGCTTTCCGTATTCCTCTATCATTTTAGTGGAAGATCAGTCTTGAAGAATTTCTTTATGCTTATTATGTACTCTATATACATTTTAGTTTATTCTCTCAAGATAAGAAAATTAATTAGAATGAAATACTTTCGTTTTCTCTAAGAATTTTCCTTAAGATAAAACCTTAGCTGAAGTTCGCTTTGTCGGATTAGAGTCAATATCATGTTCGTTGAGAGATGACCAGATAAAGAAACAGTCACCGTGAAGTGCTAACGCATGGTGACACACCAACACGTGCGGTGATAAGGGTCATGCATTGGTTACAGTATGCAAAGTAAACGATGAGTGAATTTCAGTTCTGCTCCAAGTTTAAATAAAGTAAGACGTCTTCAAGTCTTTCAAATTCTGTTTCCATCAGCTTGCTAACTTTATTTTTTTCCGCATTTAATCATTTGGGAAGAAGCAGTATGAATCTTCCAGACGTTTCTGTTTCTTTCGCTAAGAAGCAGTGTGTCGGTTCCCCCAGCTATTCAAATGCTTTGATTCCACCTGAAAATTTTGATGAGTTTTCATTCGTCTCCACTTGTGTTCTGGAGGTTCAACCTGAGAAAAGCTGCCCTATTGGGTTCAGGCTGGAATCAATTCTAGAACATTATTTTCATTTTGGAGGAAATCTTTTTATGACTGCTTCCGTATTTTCTTTTGTAATCAAAGTTCATGTTAGGGAATTCAAGTGGACTGGAGAATTGTTAATGTAGTTTTTTTTTAATTGGCAAGTGAGAAGGTGAGTTTGTGAATATTAATCATTTATTGCAATATTAAGCGTAAATATTTTTTAGTTTTGAGGCATACATTTAAAGAGTCATTTTTTTAAATTAAATTTTAAGTGACATTATTTTTGTATTGAAATGAGACAAAAGTTTTAAAACAGTAACAGGATGAATGCAATTGTTTTAATGGGGAACTAGTGCTTTTTGCTAGACTTTTCTTAAGGATATTTGGGTTTTGTTATTGGAAATGGGCCTGATGTGTTCCATTAGGCGACCAATCGGGGAGATTTCCGACTGGTCTGAGAGCAATGCTTTACAGTATTGAACCGAAACCAGTGAACACGGCTTATTTTCGGCGAGTTTGAAATGATTCAAACTGACTCTCTTTATTCTTTGAGTTGAAAAAAAGAAGCGCTCTCACTGAAGACCCCCTAGCCTGGAAAAACTAAAACAGTCTGTGTTTCATAAAAATTTCTTTCCTTAGACATTGTTAGTACATCCAAATTTCAACCTGATCTATTTTCAACTTTCAGGAACTTGGTGTTACTGTTTTTACTGAAACGTGTTTCATTAAATCCGCCCCTAATAAAATATGAAGTGTTCGGTTTTTGATCCTAGGAAAGAATGAACTTTTCAGAAACGCACCCTGTGTGTTTTCAACTGAATCGAAAAGAGACCTTTTAAAATATTTTCCTTGAACGAAAACGTGCATCTTAATTTGCATAGTTCCCCATGTTATTCAATGGGAATTTCACTGTTTTTACTGAAACGTGTTTCATCAAAACCACCCCTAAGAAAATATGAAGTGTTCCATTTTTAACCCTAGGAAAGAATTAACTTTTCCGAAACGAACCGTATCTGTTTTCAACTTTTCCTAAAACGATCTTTGCAAACATCTTTCAATCAAAATTTAAACCCTTCTCAATATGAACGTAGGAATGCATTAAAAAAATAGAGAAAAAAATCAACTCAAAAAAATGATACTTTATGAAAAATAGATTAAGAAAATAAGTTTTAAGTTACATAGGGAAAAACAAGAAACGAGAGACGAAATGAAGAAGAAAAAGAATAAAGTTTACATGAGGAAATTCAGAATTTGATACGAAAAGAGCCACTTAATGCTTTGAACAGGGGGAACTTGTTTCATTAAAAAAATTCTTATTCTTATGATTTCTTTAAGAAAACTGACATTTTCAGTACATTTATGCTTTTCTATGAAAGTGTTTTTCTCAAAGGACTCTATTAAGTTGATCTCAAGTCTTTGAAGTGAATGGGAAGAAAAAATAACATGTCTATGTGTTGTGAGAAAATTAAAGAATTTGCTTAAGACAATGTGAAGTGAATTGAATATCAAGCAGTTGTAAGATGTTTTATTATTGTAATATGTGCATACATTTTGGGAAAATATCTTCTGAAGTTAGAGGGAAAAATATATGAATATTAAAAAAAAACAGCTCCTTAGATTTACAAAGAGAGTATTTAAAGTAGAAAGAGGGATGGAATGCTTTGAATAGGAATTTCTTGTTTTCAGTGAAAGGATTCTTATTTTGGAATTGTTTTTTTGTTAAAGAGAAACTATCATTTTCAGAAAATTTTGGGGGGATTCAAACTTGGACATTTAACAAAATTCTTGGATATATAGGAATTTGAAGAAAGTTTATGGAATGAAACATGAAGAGAAAGAAATGGTTTGAAAGACTTCACATTCAAGCTTCGTCAATTTTTTTGGTTCCTCATACAATTCTGGGAAATTTTACGTTTTTGGGAGACCTCATTTTTTTCAAAATCAACCCTTTAGAAGTTTTTAAGATAGAAAAAATATTGACTAAGGGAAATCTTAAGTAATGCAAATTCTGACTTGAAGCACTTTTAAGTAAGAAAATATTTGCCTGAAGAAATTTTTCAATGTCTATGCATTGACATCTGACTCTTCGTCCGTCCGAAATTGAATCCTAGGGAGGCTTGAGTTATGAGTTTTGAATTATGACGCTAGCTTTCTACCTTCCATGAAAGCAGTGGACTAAATCAGGGTCTGCTTATTTCCCTTCTAGTGGTTCACGACGGATCTCTTAAATGGTGAATGAACGGCAAAGTTCAAACGCATTGTCCTATTGAGTCACCAGTTTTAGATTTTTGTCATCTTAGACAGTTTAAGTTCGCTCAGAAAACTATGCTTTTGCAAGCTTGAGTTTGCGTTCAAAGTTCAAAACGAGAATTTAATTTAATCTGCCAAGCAAAGTGATTTCATGTCATATGAGATTTTCCAGCAAGCAGTAGACGCATGAAAACAGTCGCACAAGATAGTCATTTTCCGGCGAAAGAAGGAGATTCCAAAGTTCACTTCTTAAGGAAAGCGTAAAAACCCTCTTCTTTCAATGGAGAGAGCGTAAAAACACTCTTCTTTCACTGGAGAGAGCGTAAAAACACTCTTCTTTCACTGGAGAGAGCATAAAAACACTCTTCTTTCATGTTTTAATGTAAACCTCGAGGAATTAGTATCTAACTATGAAAAGGAAGTTCTACAGATTTAGGGACATTTACACTAAAATCCTACAATGACTTTATTTCAAATAGTGCAGAATCGGCCTTAGAGACTAAAATATATGTAAAGATTTTAGATACAGGTCTGTTCAAAAGTAAAGTCGAATGGCAAAAATAAGAGCAATTAAATCGATAGCAAAAGATTGATAGGTTGAATCAGAAAAAAAAACTAAGAAAAAAAAGAAGTTTCATAAAAATAAACCAAAGTTTTAAAAATCATACAAAACTGAATAGAAGGGAAAATATAAAAAGTAAAATAAGGGGAATACGATATTTTCACTATGGAAGTTTGGAAACACCTGCTTTTATTACGAATTAGTAAAACGTGAAATAAAAATGTTTAGAGGAAGTACGGACTTAGTCGCTATGTCTCCAGAATGAAAGCTTTTTCTGCTGAGACAATGAATAAAAAATACGATAATGAAAATCTAACTGAAACGAAAGAAAAGGTCAATGAAACTAAACGTCTAAAGATAAAATGCAGCAGGCACAGAAGTTTATTAACTTTGATGAGGTGAGAAAACAATAAAAATTTAGTTATACATGAAATAAAGTAAAAAAAAAAGCTCGTTTAAGAATATGATTTTTTGGTGAAAGTATGAAATTTTAGTTGAAATGTCATGACCAGCATTTCGAAAAGAAATAGATTGAGTCGATATGTATAAAAAAGAAATAAGAATTTCTTTATTTTCGCTATGGGGTGAGGAATAACTGCTTTTCTGGTGAGTTAGTAAAACGTTAAAAAATAATGTTTACGGGAAGAACGGAATTACTAGCTTTGCCTCTAGAATGAATGTTTTTCCAGACGAGACAGAAAAATATACAGACCGAAGAATACAAATTTTTTCGTAAGAAAAAAGTTTTAGATTGTATGTCTTGACAATGAATGCTTTATTGTTGGGACAGTCCACGAAAAGTATAGAAAACTAGGAAAGAATAAAAAAATGCATATTTGACTTCATGCAAGCTTTGAGGAATATTTTTAAGCAAGTTTGAAAATACGCTATATAAGGAAACAAAAATCTGATGATTTGCTACATCTAAAATAATTGTTTTGTTGAAATGAAATGAAAAAAAAATAGTCTAAATAAAAGGAGTCACAAGTTTGACCAAGTAAGAAAAAAATTACTGACATACTGAAAAGTTTTACGAAATTTAAAAAAAAAGATGAAGTATAATAACGAAATTGGGAAGCCATAATGATATGCGAAATAAAGTAAGAAAACGTTGTTTCATCAGAATTTTAACTATGAAAGAACTGTAGAGTTCTTGAACACACGAAAAAATTACGAGAAAATAATATCGCAAAGGCGAAAGACTCAGAATTAGCATGCAGTCATTTCACAAAAAAATGACAAAGTCCAATAATTACTGCGAACAGGAACGGAATCGTTTTTAAAGAAGCATTTCCTCGTCTCATGATTTGTAATAAAATGGAATAATGGAAAAAGAAAAGTTCCCCAGAAAATTCATTACATCTACACGAAAAAACTCCCTCAAAACATACAAAAAATATAAAACATACATGATGAAATAACGTAAAAGTTATAAAAAAATAAAGAGAGGGAATACATAGTACATGAAAACATTACGACCAGAAAAAAATATTGGAAGTGCGAAAGACTCAGAATTAACATGTCTACGTTTCCGCTTGATTTCCCAAAAATTTTGTCAAAGTCCAATAGTTCCTGCGAACAGGAACGAAATCGTTTCTAAAGAAGCATTTCCTCGTCTCATGGTCTGAAATAAAATTAAATGGAGGAAAAAGAAAAGTTCCCAAGAAAATTCATTACATCTACACGAAAAAACTCCCTCAAAACATACAAAAATATATAAAAAACACATGAAAAAATAACGTAAATGTAATTAAAAAAAAATAGAGTAAAGACGAAGTACACGAGACCACCTGACCAATTTTTTGAAACCAAATCATTGTGAGTTACAACCTCGGTATGACCATCAGAGCATTTTTATTTCATTGTAAAGAAAATTCCCCAGCATCGTTACGTAAAAATTTTCTCCGGGGAAAAATAACATTGAAGAGGGGGAAAAAATCCCGCTTGAAAACCACAGGAATAAACACAAAAAATCCCAACGGACCCCACTCGGTCGTTGCCAACCCTCAAAATCAAAGATCCATCGAAAGTTCCAAGAAGCACCGCTAGAGGGCAGCACATCGAGGTGACATCCCCATTCCCACTCGGTCGTTGCCATCCCCCGAAATCAAAGATCCATTGAAAGTTCCAAGAAGCACCGCTAGGGGCAGCAAATCATGGGGACGATCGCGTGACAAAAATTCTGACAAGGGGCCAGCTGCAGGCAGCCTTGGGACAGCCACGGGGGCAGCCTCGTGGGCAGCCAATGTTAGGTCTCTTGGGGCTGCCCCTGCGTCAGAACTCTCCATTTTCCTCTACTTGCACTTTTATCATGAGAGTCACTGTTAATAAGCGCAAATATTTCCAAATGGAATTGTTACATGTTCTCGTCGACGTGGGTTTTTTGTTTTCATTAAGCCGGAATAGACCTGCGTACGTACAAATGGTAAAACTTAGGATTTCGCAAAATTCTAAAACCTGAAATTGGATGTGCAAATGTTTATGGACCACAATCAACACAAAATCTTAGTTTTTTAAAAAACAACAAGTTAGTAAAATCATGCAATACTTTAATTATGTTACGCTTTCGAATATACTGGAACTCATTACACAATTTATTACAAGTTATGAGGCTAATGGCTGTGGAATAAATCTTGCTCCTTTGCCCTGACCTTTGACTCCATTTCGACGATATTAACTAGAATCGGTTCAGTATACCTCTGGAACAACACACTAAAGTTTTGTGGCAATAAAAACCTTTTTACGTAATTTATGACGTATCAAACGACGGAATGGATCCCGCTCCTATGTCCTGACCTTTGATTCCATTTCGTCCATTTTCAATAGGTTTCGTTCCCAGTTGTCCCCTACCCCATGCTAAAATTTCATCGAATTCGAATTATTTTTACGTGTGTTATCGTGCGGACAGGCAGACAGACGATCAAAGATTTACGTTTCTTCAACCTAAGGTTGGAAAGCTTGAAAAAAAAAAAAACGATTTCAAACTTTATTTTAAATACACCTGACTGTGAATATTCATAAAACGCATTTATCGCGTTAAATCCGTTTATTTTCGCGGTGTAGTGAGTACAAAGATTCGCTAAAATTTCGCACTCCACTGTAAGGATTTTTCGAGGTAACAGTAGAATAAAAATGCACGGAATTGGAACAATGATGATTTGATTGCAGTAGAACACACGTCTACGCGGTTTACTGCCCAAACTACGTATATCTAATGAGAATTCCATTATGCAGTCAGTCAATAAGTTGCATTTTACTTATAAACTGTGATAAAGTGTCTTCAACGTTGCAGCGGAAATCCAGGCTATTTGCTATATATTTGCATGTTGCATTCCCAAGTGATGTCTTCCCCTTACTTTACCTTATCTTTTTTGTGGTTTAAATTAAATATGTCTGTCTTTTACTGAACCCTGACGTAGATTGACTCATTCTGAATGACCTAAAAGTTTGTTTCTTTCATTGGTTAATAAGTTTCGGTTAAGAAAAGTTATCTCGCTACATAAGATTTAAACGACAAAGAATCCCAGTATTAATAATGTGTGTGTTCTAAATTTGTATTGTTCAGCCCGGGGAGTTGCAGTCGCCGCGGCTAACTACCCTATTGAATTATCTAAATGTTATTTTGTTTTGATCCGGTCACTCCCGGAATGTAACACAGCAATGTCATCTTTCCCGCAAAATTTGAAATTGCTGGAACAAAATGTAGGAATGAACCTAAAAAAAACAATATACGATATTTAAATCCTCTTCGGGAAATAAACAGCATTTAGATTAAAGTGAATGCTGTGGAGGTTAGCAACAAAACGCAATCCCTGTGATACGTATGTTTGTGGACTCAACTGGTGTTTGTAGTCTCACAAGAGGGTATTTCTTCAAGAAATGTACACGCTTGTATTTAATTTAGTTACTTTAGAATAACATCTATCTTAGCTGAGAATTAATGGTATGCACATAAAAAATCATCTCACAATTTCGCGTTTTCAAAAACATTTATGGAAATTATTTATTTTGTTGTTATTGTACTAAACGCAATACTTTTATTTATTAGAATTGAAGTTTGAAATTTATTTCCACAAAAAAATCAACCAAAACATTTCAATAATACAAGATGCAAAGTTCGATGTTTTTTATTATACAGTAAACACATCATGAGGAATTTGCATAGTTATATAGAAATCATGATAATCTAATACCATTATCAGACAAATACTCGAAACAGGTCTTTATAGGCTTTTTGCTACCAAATTCTGTCTTGAGCCAGTCTCCTCCACTTTACTACGATATGTCTATGGATTTCGTCGTCTTATATTCTACATAATATACTACTATGTGATTTCGTTCTCCTTCCAATCCAACCTAGTGTTTTACATATCCATTGATGGTCATTTCATCCAGCAATACGTCATGACAATTTCAATTTCATGAATTTTACTTTGATTATGATTACCACCAAACTTGTGACATTTTATCAATTGCATCTTGAAATTCTGCTTTAAAAAATTGGCAACATCCTATATATATAGAAATGCGGCATGGAAAAAATTTTGGCTATTTGCCAACACAGAATACCAAATTAATAAACAGAATTTCCTTGCAGTCCTCTCTATATACCCCAATAAATTAAGTTCATGTAGGGCATCCAGTATTTTGAAAGCTAATCTTGGCGTTTGTTTAGGCAAAGCTAAGCATATCTTAAACAATAATTTTATTCCTTGGGTTAGTTATCTGTTTTTGTGCCTGTTCGGATATTTTCTTAAAACTAAAACTGTCAGCTGTTTCCTGTTACTCCCCGCAGTTCCGGGTACTTCGGGGTGAGAGATACGCCCTTGGTTAGGAGTTTTGAAAATAATTACTAAATTGGATTTCATACACTGCACACTGCTGATGTGACCAGATGCATTTGTCCTAGTTTCATCTTTTGAAAAAATCGGTCTCTTTCCTGAAAAACAACTCATCCATGATTAACTTATTATCTGTCATGTGAATGAGAGCTGCATCTAAAAAAATCGAACCAATTTTTAAATAACACGGGATTCACCTGATTGTCATGTATTATATGTTTTCAAAAAGACATACACTTGAGAAATACTTATGTGACCTTCAATTTTTCATAGCTATTTAAAAACCTGGAACTTCTTTCATATTCGTAATCTTAAGTATGCGTTGGGCGTATTTTTGTGTAGATTACGGGAATTATTTTTAGTGTTTCTTCGGATGTATTATATTTTATAACTGTTAAAATATTAATTAGTCACCTAGGGCCTAATTACTTGCAATCACTTTTTTTAAGTTAACTTTGACTTTGAATCTCTACCTTGCAATTGAAATGTTAACAATATTTCTTACTGAAAAAATTGATGTTATTCTCCATACACTGTCGGATTTTTTATCTCTGTTCTTTATTTTGTATAACAAATGAAACATTATTGACTAAAATGACTGATTGCAATTTCAAGGCTAAAAGTGTGCATGTATAATTTCTTACGTCGATGAACGGATAGCTATTTTAATCATATATACACTATAAAAAACGTTTTGGTACAATATTGAATTAAACGTTTTGAAGAGTTTTAATGATTCGCAGTTTGATATTTGTAAAATTGTTTTAATATCAATAAATTTGTATTTCCCTTAATGTAATCGGTTACATATTTAACCTTTAGAATCGCATGGAAGCACGTTTTCGTTTTCATGTGCAGATCGAACCTCTCAGATGTGAACTTATTAAATTCGTATGAATGATATTATTTTAAAGTATGACAGATTCTGTCCACTTTGTGCAAATTATTTCAATGGAGTTACTTTTTTTATTTCGTGCTAAGGCTTAATAATACCCATGATTCTCTTATTGTACGCTAAAAATACCAATGCAAATTAACAGCCGCTTCTTCCAGTGAAAGTGAAAACCAATGTAAAAGAAAATCCATGGTTAAAATCTCCTTGCATGAAACAGGAAACAGGACCGTCTCTAGGAATTTTCAGAAATTCAATAACATACTTTGAATTTAGCCGGGTTGGGTTTCACTTAATGACTTTTCGTTTGTTTCTACTTTTTAACTAGTCAATTATCTTAAAAATACGCACCTTTTTCAAAACGAAAGAGCTTTTGCTAGTTATTTGGTGTGCAAGTTCTAAACTAAACGTTTTATTTACTAACAGCTTTGAAAACCAATATATGTATTTTATATTGCTGTGAGATGTTCAAAACTATCGTGATTCTATTTTTCGTGAGAAGTTCTCGCAAATCCCTCTGTTTGGTAGCGCTGAAATTCATAAACATCAAGCGTTGAGGCTCATATAAGATCTCTCGCTTTGTTTGTCTGACTTATAGTTGGGCGAAAATTCGAAGCAGTTTTTCTGTTGGATTAGACTCTGCATAATATGCATGAGGATACAATTTGCAGTACCAGACTTATAGTTTCATGGAAAATATCAATTCATATAAAAGCACACAGTTATTATCAGAGCTAAGACCTTTTTCTAAGAAGGAAAAGGCATTTTTAAGAAATATAAATCTTCACGGTAAAATTTTCTGTTCGCAGTCGTACACATTGTAATACGTATAAACAGAGCCATAGCTGAATTAGTTTGATTTTTATGTGGGCCTTCCGAAACAGAGTGTAAAAGTCACACTTTTCCACGTTTTCTTTCTCCTACCTTCATCAGCGCTCACTTACCGAACGCCATGCTTGTGGAAAATGAGACGACATATCTTACCACTTCAATATGTGTACTCTTTTTCGCCGAAGAGATTTTAACACACGGAAAGTTGACCAAAAACTAACCATCGTTCAACGAACTCCTTTTCACAAAACTATTGAAAGTGTCAGAAATCAACGGAAAATATGATATATGTTTGAGTCAGACCAGCTGACGTGTCATATGGTACTACCTTTTATATTTAATATCGGCCAGATCAAAATGTATCAATCTCTTTGTGTGTTACACCAAATTAATCCAATTTGAAATGATTCGTCTTGTTTCCCGATTCTTGACGGGGAGGAAAATTTAATAAGCACAGAAATTGGGGCCCTTGCACGCAGATCGTATATCGAGTAAATCAGTGTCAGTCTTTGGATTGCATGATACAATGTACTTGCACTTAAGGAATGAAATCATCATCATCATCATCATTGTCAACCATTATCAATCCACTGCTGGACGAAGGTCTCCCCAAGTTTCCTCCACAACGGTCTGTCTTGTGCCAGTCTCCTCCATGTCACTCCCGCATATTTACGAATTTCATCCACCCATCTCCCATGTGGTCTTTTTCTGGGTCTTTTCCTGTCCCTTGGAATCCAATCTAAAATTTCGGCTGTCCATCTATGGTCTGTCCTTCTGGCAGTATGTCCAGCCCATTGCCATTTCAGGGATTTAACTCTGATCATGATGTCTTCCACTCTCGTCATTTTTCGGATCCACGAGTTCCTCTTCTTATCTCTCCTGGTTATACCAAGCATGCACCTCTCCATGCTTCTTTGAGTTGTCTGCAGCCTTTGTATGTCTCTTTTAGTTAAGGTCCACGTCTCTGCACCATACGTAAGCACTGGAAGGATGCATTGATCAAACACTTTTCTTTTAAGACATAATGGCATATTGCTCTTCAAAATTATGCTGCTTCTTCCAAAAGCTCTCCAGGCAAGTTTTGTACGCCGATTAATTTCTTCATCAATGTGACCCTCACTTGATATCTGCTGTCCAAGATAAACATACGTATCTGTTATCTCCAGTTTTTCTCCATCAATCGATAAATCTTCATTTCTTGTAAAAGCATTGAACATCACTTTTGTCTTCTGAAAGTTCATTTTTAATCCCACTTCTTTACTCTTGTCAGCAAGTTCCTGGATCATACTCTGCAGCTCTGATGGGGTAGTTGCAAAAATGACTACGTCATCAGCAAAACGAAGGTGGGTTAGATAATCTCCATTAATCTTTATCCCTTTGTTTTCCCAGTTCAGTGATTGAAAGACATTTTCCAATGTGGCATTAAAGAGCTTCGGAGATATGGTGTCACCTTGTCTGACTCCCTTTCCAATTTTTATGTCTGTTGTATTTTCAAACAGCCGAATCTTTGCACTTGCATTTTCATAGATGTTATTAATAATATTAATGTATGTATCTTCAATACCGCAGGATTTCAGAGCCGTGGTAACTGCTGATGGTTTCACCGAATCAAAGGCTTTTTCATAATCGATAAAAGCCATGCACAATGGAAGTTCATATTCCCTCGCTCTTTCAATTAGTTCTCTCAGTACGTGGATATGATCTATTGTGCTGTAGCCACTCCTGAATCCAGCTTGTTCTCTCGGTTGAGCCATGTCCAGTGTTACCTTCAAGCGGTGTGAAAGAACTTTAGTGAAGATTTTATAAACCACTGATAGGAGGCTGATAGGTCTATAGCTCCTGAGATCCTCAATGTCACCTTTTTTATGTAGCAGGATCATTGTAGCATTGTTCCAATCCTCAGGAATCTTCCCTTCATTAAGGCATTGAGTGAAAATTTGGGCGAGTACTGTTTCAATTTCTCCACTTGCTTCTTGTATGATGTCTATAGTAATTCCATCTTCTCCTGGAGCTTTCCCCCGCTTCATGTTCTTGATTGCATGAGCAACTTCTGCTGGGAGGACTGGAAGAACTCTGGTACCTTTCATGATGTCTGGAGTACATGTATCATCCCTTTCATATAATTTGGAGTAGAAATCTTTCACTCTTGTCAAAATTTCGCCTCTATTTCTTGTTATAGAACCATCTTCTTTTCTCAGAGCCATAATCTGTTTTCTTCCCTTACTGAGATGTCCCTTTGCTATCTTTAGGCTTTGGTTGTTTTCAATTGCTTTCCTCACTAGCTCACAGTTGAATTTCCTTACGTCTTCAGTGATACTTTTTCGTGCTGTCTTGCATAGCTCTATATATTCCACTTTGGAAAATATAAACTATTAAGTGTCTGTGTTTAATAAATGTACTTTCGATTGTGATAAGTACATGAAGGTGCGCAGTTAACTTATTTTTGACTTGAATGCTTGTGTTATGCACATATGCATAGAGATCCGCATGCATATGCCAAAATTCGATTAATATTTGCTTATGCTTTCAAAAAGTAATTTCCAAATATATCTCTGGGTATCATCCGCATTAAAATGAAAAGAAATACACAAGTATGGGACTAATACATAGTTTAAGCAATATTTGCAGACATTACTTCTAGGTATTTGCATTTTTCTCCACCAAGCTCGTTCCCACAGAACACCAGATAGCAGTAATTTCAATGATTATTTATTTCACAAGGACGTTTAATATATTTTTATTGGGTTGGTGCTCATAAAAGGTCCGCAAAAGACCAGCACACGTGGACGGCGAGAACGGAAAATTGGACAACTTACCAAGGCAAAGTAATCCCTCTCGGAATCGACAACAATTACCATTTGTCCGTGAAGACCATGATTCCGTTACGAAAAAAAGTCTTGTGGTTGGGACCAGAAGAAGTCATCAACTGCATGTTGAACGTCGTTGTCTGTCGTGAATTGTTTCCTGGTGAGCAAGTGATCCAAGCGGCGAAACAGCTGATAATCTGTCGGAGATAAGTCCGGGAAATATGCAGGATGAGGCCCTGCTTCATAGCTCATAACAATTAGTGTCAGCATCGTTTGTTGCGCAACTTGAGGGCGGGCTTTGTCCTGCAGCAGAAGAACACCATATCTGTTGACCAAAGCCGGTTGTTTCTGTAGCTATTTTCGGTGTATCTGGTATTATCCAGCACAATAAAGTTCTGCGGCGATGGTTTGGCCTCTTGCCAAGAACCTCGGATGACGTCTCCGGACTGTGGACCACCTATCATGGAGCATCATCTTCTTGGTGTGTAAGCGTGGCTTAGGATGACGTCCAACAGGCAGTTCCTTGTTTAACCATTGTGCCGTTCGTTTCCGATTATCATAAAGGACCCACTTCTCAACACAGGTGAAGATTCGATGTAGAGGTTCGTGTTTATTGCTGGCAAGCAGCGACGTGCAGACTTCCAAACGCCTAGTCTCGTTGGCAGTTGTCAACTCATGCGGCTGCCACATGTCCAGTTTTTTTACCTTACCCAGTTCAGCCAGACGCCGAACAACTGTCGTCTGGTTTGCACCTACTACTAACTCTATCTCACAACACTTTTTTCGGTGGTCCGCTTCAACCACACGTAACAGAACATCGTCTGAAACAGCAACAAATCCGTGACCACGTGCTTCGGTTTGTAGATGCGTATCTCCAATTCGAAGATTCACAAACCATCTCCGAATGGTTCGTTCGTTGGTTGTATTCGCCTCAAACACTTTATTAACGTTTCGAGCTGCAAATCCTGCAGAATGGTATAGTTTAAATTCATACAGGAAGATGACTCTCAAATCTGTAGCCGTGCGTGTTTCCTTTACAAGCCACGTTACGTCCAAACAAACCACGTCTGAAATTTGTTCTTCACATACGTGTTACCTATTTATAGTAAATATGTGACGTAATACCCGTAACACCTGTGGCTGGTTCCACTCCGCTGTGGTGGGGGCCTGCCTTAACAGCTCGTAATCGCCGAATATTTCATTCGCACCATCCCAGTAATTGCAGACGTTGCCATCCTGCGAAAACAAATAGGACAAATAAAACTTTGCTTACAGTTTGTAATATCTCGCATTGAAGAAGGGACCATAAAGACACATACAACGCAAATAAAACTTATCTTATTACTTATAGGGACTCGTTCATTAAAACGTTTTCAGCAAATAAAATTATATAAGGTATGCATGTAATGTTCCTTTTCTTGTTTTCGTTGATACATACAGTATTTCCCGTAGGGTAGAATACGTTCGTTAATGAAAGACACCTTTCCTATCATTTTGCACACAGCTGATACAAATAGTAGTCAACTTTTACTTAAGATCTGTAAAAACCGTCAACGAAGTAATATGGGAGCATTATGTCATTGTAAAGATCAAATCAGATCATATGTAGAGGATTTTATGAAGAGAGTGTCTGCCCCATGTCTTGAACAACCCTTAGAAATAGTAAGCTAGGAGATTTGAGCTAGAGTGCCCGACAGGAAAGTGACACGGACGCGAAGTAAAAAGACGCCCTTATATTTTACCGGAGATTGGGTGCATAACCCGGGGACCGAAGGCTTAACGTGCCCGTCCGCCGCACAGCGGATATTTATTGGTTGGAGCTTTCGTACTTGCTGGGACCAAACCCTAGGTCTTCTCCGTGGCAACCGCGAAATTGTAAACTAGGCCACCTGCCGCTCCTAAATCTTATTCATTGAAAAAATTAATTGGTTTGTTATTAATATATGACAATTTTTTGATAAATAACTGAAAGTTAATATACTGCGTGCCAGATAGGGATATAGTTTTCTGTTGGGTTTTTTTGTTCTTTATTTGGTATTTTAGCTTTTAATATATAGATTTAAAAATAAATCTGGGGAGAATTTTGTTGTTTACATACAACTGCATATCATTTCATGCGGTGGTATATTTTTTTCAAATGAAAGAGAGAGTAACGAAATTTTACAGGGCAAAATAAAGAAACGGATATTTACCTAATTCCTTGCCAGTGATTAGGTCTGTCATAAAGATACAACGGCAATGTCTTTCTTTTTATAAAATTATATCTTAAATGCAAATGTTTCCGCTGGCAAACATTAATAGCCATCAGTAAGATTTCTAGCACACAATTTCTTAAAGTATTTCAGTTTAATACAATTTTATTGAATTTGCCTACTATTATCATCCGAGAAGACACAGAAAGGTATGAACATGCTTAAGAATATGCTATTGAAATATATGTCCTTACATTTTGTCATTAATTTACCAGTCACTAAAATTACCAATAATCACTTATGCATTTAAATAGCAAATTGAAGGGTTTCATGTTAAATTTATTGTACACTCTTAAAGACAATGATTTTTCCTGCTACTTTATTTCACATGTTCTCAATTAAAAGAGATAACAAAGAAGTATGTATATTTGTCAAGATTTTTCTTCAGTGTGTTTATCCAAGAGGTAAATGGTTAGTTATCGACTTCTTCTAGAAGTGAACTATTTGCAGTTGACGTCTGTTGACTGAATTGAATGCCGCAATAAATAGTGGATTTCTAGAGAATCCATTTTCTAAAAAAACAATTATTTTATGATGTTCATTATTTGATTCAAAAATTCCAATGCAATTTATAACAAAACAGTTTTTCTGTATTTCTACATATGGAAACAGTAAACCACTTTTTACTGCATTTAATCTCCTTAACGCCATTAATGATATAACTACATGATAATTATAATATAATTGCATTATAATTACCTGAAATTTGTTGAAACAATTTTTCACGGCAAACAAGTGTCAGCATATTCAAGAGGAAGCCTTTGCAATGTGAAATTCTTGCGTCTTCCCTCACAGATAAATTTTTGGAAAGAAGTGTATAAAATGTGAAACGAATTTTGAAAAAAACAATTTGTGATAGAAATTTTTCCATCACGGTGTACTAGGGAATAAGGATTGGATTAGCGTATTAAGGTGATTTTATTTTCCTGTTTAGTACAGTTCTTTAAGAATCGTGTATACGTCTACAGTAACATACGTAAAATATCATGCGACATTGCTACTACTTCAGTTGCAAAAGTGTGCTCGATGAGTACCGCGTGCCAGCTGGAATTATCGTACGTTTCCTTTCCCTATTCCGACCAGCTGCGACATTTTCTTCAAATACTGAAACAATATATGTTATTGTTTCAGCTTCTGCAACATCTCGGATTGTAGACGTTTTCGTCATTTCCCACTGTGTTGCTCTTCTAGGTGGTTCTTAAAGGTACCGACATATTTATGCAATCCGCAAACCATTCTAATGATGGATAGTTTCTCAGAACTCGCTTTTATTCCAACATAATTTCTTAGGTTCATCGTTTTCAAAACAACGCATAATACAAGAAGAACAGCCTTATTTAGGTGTTTTGCAAATTAATGTGTGCACGACAAATATTTCAAGAACGGGAGATATCTCTGAAACATAATAAGTTTTGAAAACATAGAACTGCAAGATATTTAAATGCATACTTTTCTTGCAGAAATTTTCCTCAGACATGATATGACCGAAAAAGGTATTTAAAACCATAAGATATAAGAAAATAATAGAAGAAGAGAAATGTATTCCGTAGTGTGCACTGAATACTAAATAGGCGATTACGTTATACATAGCATTTAGTTAATGACTCTTTCCCCGGTATAACACACGTACACAGTTACAGAAGGGAGGTGTGTGAAAATTATCATTCGTTTGTAAATTATGATATTATTCTCAGCAGAAAGGTACAAATTCTGGAAAAGGGAAGTAATAAATAAGGGAAGGGAACCAAAAGTTTTTTGATGAACTCTACGTAAACACACTCACGTATGCATCAGAAACGTCTCACAACTGAAAATTCAATCATCACGTTCATCCTGTCCGTAAACTAAGGTGTTGAATTGCTTCCAGCGTCTACAAATTTGAAAGCGGAAAATGAAATATTTTTATTTAGAATCACGGGCACAGAATTTAAACCATAAACCATGGTTTAAACCATGGTGCACTTGAGACAATTTTTTTGGGGAAGAAGTATGTTCACGGTTTTAAACATAGAAACATAACTCTCCAGCAAATATCCTATCATGGTTTTCTTATATGGTCGTTCCTCTTCTCTTTTAAGTAGCTTCACTTATTGTTTATCTCTTCCGCACTTCGAAACTTAGTTTTGCAGTACTCCCTAATTTTTACCAGAGCTGCAATGAAATTCACACATAAATTTAAAAGAATGTCTTTTAAATTCTGTCAGACTTCTGAAATTTTCAAGATTTGGAAGAAGCAGACTTCGAAAATCTTCGCTTTGGAACAATGAATACCCACTAAAGGAAAGTAACTCCTGGTCTGTATTCATAAAGGATTGAAAACTAATGCTTAGTGTTCTGTAGAGCAAAGAATATAAATATTTATAATGAATTGTAGTTTGTAATGATTCGTTTTATTTTATTATTTGTAGTATGTATGTTATTCCGCTACTCGGTATGGGAAGCTCAGATGAAGAAAATAACTGGAATCTCTATTTAGTAATGTGATTGCGACGAAATTCGAAGTGTGCTATACTGCGGAAAAGTACTGAATACTGCTGCTATCCGAAGCAATGAAACACTTCTTTGCATTTTATCACCTGCCGTTTGCGACATATTGCTGCCAACTTCTTTTAAAAAAACATGGGCAAAGTGTTAATTTCGCAAAGAACGGATGCATTGATTGCACAAATAGAGTCTATTTTGAAAACTTTAATTGTACAAAGTGGATGACTTTTTTTTGTTTCGTTTTTTGCAAAAAACAATCACACCTGGCAATTATTACGTAGGTCTTTGTCTCGGTATTCTATGCCTCATTATATGGCTCATTCCTTCTAAATGTAGGACGGCTGTCCTGAATCCTTTCGCTACCGCAGATGGAACCTGCTACCTTTGTTCGGTCCGTTCTTCTGACATTATCTCATGATTCTCTTCAGGTATTGTATTCACTTCTATAGCATGCTGCTCGCTGCTCTGTGGTTGAACACTTACAATAGTTCCTGTTTCATACCTTCCAGGGCGGCAGATGGTATAATGTTCTACGCGACATTTGTCAATCTCTGATCCGCTTGTCGCTGTTCGCTGACGTGAAAGTCTGGGTATTATTGTTACCATTTGTTATACAGTCCCTTCTTGTACACTGTCATCTCTACCTCAATTTTTTCCTTGGTATGATCGCATGATGTACATGTTAATTTCAGGAGTCCATTGCATGCGTTGGACAGTGTTGTTATTATTATTTTTACTTTGGAAAGCTAGGTGAATATGTCCTTAAAACTTAAAAGTAACTTTTTTCAGACGTTTAAATTTCAAGTGGACCTTCTGAAATTTGCTTGTTTACCCAACATACCTGTAGTAAATATGGTTGCCGTGTAATTAAAGCTAATAACTTATCAGGTTGGAAAGAAGAGCTCTTAAAATCTCAAAGAAATTGATCTCAGTATGACTTTTCGAGTTTTATTTCAGTAAAGATGACCTAAAATTATAAATAAATACGTCGGTTCCTTGTGAAACATTTCATTCTTTGAAGTAATATGTTGTTAAAAGTTTATAAATTAAAGCTGTTAAATTAATTAAAAAGAACAGCGATAGCACGTAGTGAAAACTTTTGTTTTCTAATATTAATCACGTGACATTCGTTATGCTGGTTTTGATTTACTTTTATAAAAGGTGGGGTTTTGGTGTTGTTTAATACATTAATTTACAAGCATCTCATTTGTTAAAAAGGCCGATAAAAGAACCTTTTCCTCTCAATATACTACTTGAATTATTTAAAAAAAATGGAATTAGTAGCTTTTTCCTAATGCTACCTTGAAAAAACTTTGTTTCAACGCCTTTGAAAAAGACAAAGTATATCTAAAGAAGTATGAATTAACAATATCTATTAGATTTTCAAATATTAATTTAGAACTTTCTCTCTTGAACAACTTAATGATAATGATACGTTGAAGTACTCCTGACATATCGTTAGGAAGAGTTCTTGCAGATGCTGCCTGGAACATTTGTATGTGAAAAACATTATATATGACTAGAAGATTTATTTCATGATATGATCGTTGTTGAAGATATTATTGGTCTCTTATGTGCGCTGTGTAATTGAATACACTTTGTCCAACGTCTGTAAGCCTGAAATGCTTATAAACTTTCGAAACCTATGGCTTGGAACCGCCAAAGAAATTAGCGTCATAAGACAAGCTACTAAATAAAGGATACGTAATGCTTTCTCAAAGATACCTCCATATTAATTTTGCCGTCGTGTATACGTACTTAATTTTCTGCTTTTGTAGCATGCATAATGAGAGAAAGTAATGCAAAAGTAGGAATAACTTTTTTCTTATAACTTTTTTCTGAAAAAGTCGGAAAATAACGTTTCAAGCATTTTTAGACATGTATTCCCACACATTTGTAACGTGGTTCCATACTCGTAACATTCCTTTTGTTATTATCACGAAGAGTGCCATTTGGCAAAATTTAAAATGTAAGGAAACAGAGGGAAAGCCGAAAGTATTTGACCGACCACATTCTGAGGTATTTTTTCAGTTGTAAGCTTCTTCTTGGGCAATTCAAGTGTTGGAAGAATTGAGTTTTACACGAGGGCCCATATATTTATGGACATGGTTGCATAATCTTTATGCTCATTCGTATATCGTCAGGATGTCATGATGTGAAGAGCAAATGTCGTCCGTAGAAGTAAGGTCATTTAAACGATCAGATTCTGGAATATTTATTCTGATGAAAATGTGATCTTTCCTGAGAAAGAGGCATATGCGGGTAAAGTGAAAAGGCTACCCATTACATAAAATGTGGACATGGCTTATATAACTCTACATCCGTTACTGCCTGATGTAAACATGCATACCGGGTTTTTTATTAATATCGCGTACACTATCCGTCACATGCAATCTTAAGTTATGTTTTTAAATAAGTTGGAAGAAATAAGTGATGTAGGTTTAGACTGATTGTAGTGACTAGAATTTTGATAGCAGACGACATATCAGTCATGCGGGGAAAATAAGCACTACTCAATGCCGAAAGCAATGAAGGTAGATCACCCACCTCGGTAACGTTCTAAACTATATGTCTACGATTGGTCAATAAAATAAGTGGTGTTTCTCTACAACCTTTTAAGAGGAGACTGGCGGTATCGCACAGCCCGAACATCGCAAAGTGCAGAACAACATATCTCGTAGGTAAACGGATAACATTTTTTTTTTTTTTTTTTTTTTTTTTGGTTGGAGGTTTAACGACCACCGTGAGCAACTCAATGGGCTATAAGCAGTCGCCCGTCCCTAATTTAGGGTCACTGGTTCCAGGGAAGGGAGAGAGCCAGTGCCGTAAGACAAACACAACATCCATGTCTCACCGGGATTCGAACCCGGACCCCTTACGGACGAATGATCAGAGGCCAACGCCTTAGACCACTGCGCCACCGGGGCGGCACGGATAACATTACAAATAATAAATGCCAGTAATTATCCTTAGCTGTGATTCCTCTTTAACCAGAAAGTCACAGCTGATCATGTAACTCACATGAACATAAAATCAGAAGCTATCATAAAAATACGAGATACTAAGCTATTGGAATGATAAACGCCGTCTTGATAAACATTTGAAAGATACTTGACGCCGACAGATGTCTAGAAGAAAGGGGTTTATTATTCAGGCCTATTATTGTGAGTTATGCGAATACTTTCGGGTTGCGAAATATTTTAATATTTAGATGCTCGCTCATTGAATAAAACAAAGATATTTATTTGAAAATGAGAGACAACGATTAGGAAATTTCTGCAGATCATTAAAACTCTGATGAAAATGTTTCTATAAATCACCAGCTTGAGTATTGTTGAAAATAGAGAAGAGCGAATAATATCATAGAAGTATAACCAATGATTTCTTATTATTTACTTGTATGTTCCGTAAAGGTTTGAATCCGGCTGCAAAGACATCAGGGAAAAAAGGTGTCAATTCAAAATTAAATCATAGTACCTTCTACTGTGCACTTACTTTCTGTTAAGACGACAGTAGTTTACTACTCTTTATAACGTAATATAACATTCTTATAATCGTTTGTAACTACTTTTTTAACCTTTTCTTAACTTTTACTACTACATAACAAAACCTTTGTATAACCTTTTTTAGCTAATTTTATAATTTACAGGTTTTACGAACTTATGTAACCACTTGTTCATAGCACACGTTTAAAATGACGTCTGATGTAGGAACTTTTAATCAACTTTTAAGACCTTTCATAGAAATCAAAGCTGCCGCATATGAACCTTTACCGGTACAAATTTATATACATTTTTTCAAACAAAATTAATAAAAACCACTCTATTGGAAAATTTGGTTTTTCTTCCTTTTCGTTTACTTATTAGTTTCCATCTAAATCATTCCACCTATCGAACATTTTTCTAGAAAGTACTAAAAAAGTTTCTAGAAATTACCTTTCTAGAAAGTAATAAAATATCACAGGATAAAAGTCTGAGAAATATATGCCACGATGTAATCTGGGAAATATATGCTAGCAGATTATTCCTAAATTTTCGTACTTTTCTGAAATTTGCCAAATTTCGGGCACGGGTTTAATTTTATAATTGAATTTACAAAAATAAATATTATTTTTTTAAAATATCGTTTTTTAGTTTTAGGGTGTAAGAAATGACTTTCGGCAGCGAGTAGTTTTGTTCAAAAACGGAAATCTTGTTAAAGTGTTACCTGTATCTTAAATTTAATTTAATTCATTTTTCTCATTCATGTAAAAAATAATTCCTTTTAAAACGAGCTTATGCTTCATTTTCACAACAAGATTTTCTGGAGTTCCGTTTTCTCCATCATATAACGTTCGGAATTCGAAGCAAGCAGTCTTTCATGTTTTACACGTTTTACTCATAGAATTTTTTTAAACATTCCTGCAAAGTATGTACATAGCCTCAGTTTTTACCCAAGTATCTGATATCAGTTACAATTTATCTTAAGGAGATGTAAGGTCAGGTGATGCGTAACATCACCGCCTCTCCTTGACAAATGTCAACCCCGCCTTCTCGTGGTGCATCCTGTTCCCACTAAAGGGGCTCTGACGACCGCCAATAGCGGTATAACTATACCATCGGGATTAGAGGAAATTCTATCCCACACTCACGAACCCGCTTGGCCAGCGTGGTGAGTTATGGCCAAACCCCTCCAAAATGATTCCACAACTTAAATCTTGCCCTCAGTCTCCGGCAGCTGGAATGTACCTGGCCAAGGCAGCGGCCAGTGCGACATGAAGGCAGAGGGTGCTAAGAATCCCCGGAGGACCGGACTAGGCTGCCATCTGATGCTGACCTTGGCTACGTATAATGGACGCTCCCTATCTTCTGATTCAAGGCTTCTTGAATTGGAAGAGGAACTACAAAGGATCACGTGGGACATCGTGGGGCTAAGTGAGGTAAGGAGAAAAGGAGAAGATCTCATCGAACTGAAAAGTGGACATCTCTTCTACTATCGTGGGACAGATACTAGCAGAACTAGTGGTGTTGGATTTATAATAAACAAGAAACTGAAGGATAAAGTTGTAGAAGTTGAAAGTTCCTCTGACAGAGCTGCACGACTTGCTATCCAACTCTCGAAAACATACCAGGCTCAGATTATTCAAACTTATGCACCCACCACAAGTCATCCTGAAGAAGAAATTGAAGAATTTTATGAGGAAATTTGTCATCTAACTAATTAAGGTAAGCAGCACTTGAAAATAATTATGGGAGATTTCAATGCAAAAATAGGGCAACGGCAACAGAATGAAACTTCAGTAAGTAAATTCGGTCACGGCAACAGAAACCAGCTTGGAAATACTCTCGTTGAGTTTGCAGAGGCAGAATGGTTTCTCATCTTGAACTCCTTCTTCAAGAAAAAGCCACACAGGAAATGGACATGGAGACATCCAAATGGGACGACAAGTGAAATTGATTTTATTATGTGTAACAAAAAATTCGTCATAGAAGACTGCAGTGTGCTAAACAAGTTCAACACAGGTAGTGACCATAGATTGGTGAGATGTAAGATGCACCTCAACACTGAACTTGAACGTGGCAAGCTCATAAGACAAACAAAATTTATTGACATAACCAACCTTAAAAAACACCATAATACCTTCAAGTTGGAACTGAAGAATAGGTTCTCTGCTTTAGAAGGCCTAACATCGGAGGAAGTGGACATCTCTGAAGTTAACAGAAAAGTAACCAAAGCTCTTATGGAAACAGCAACAAAATTAGCTGGGTCTAAGAACAAGCTGCATGTAAACAAATTATCAGGAAAAACGAAAATGTTGATGCAAAAAAGAAGAGAGATGAGGACAACTAAAGAAGATGTGACTTCCAAAGTGGAATATATAGAGCTATGCAAGACAGTAAGAAAAAGTATCACTGAAGACGTAAGAAAATTCAACTGTGAACTAGTGAGGAAAGCAATTGAAAACAACCACAGCCTAAATATAGCAAAGGGACATCTCAGTAAGGGAAGAAAACAGGTTATGGCACTGAGGAAAGAAGATGGTTCTGTAACAAGAAATAGAGGCAGAAATTTTGACAAGAGTGAAAGATTTCTACCTTACATTATATGAAAGGAATGATACATGCACTCCAGACATCATGAAAGATACCAGTACCAGAGTTCCTCCAGTCCTTCCAGCAGAAGTTGCACATGCAATCAAGAACATGAAGCGGGGAAAAGCTCCAGGAGAAGATGGAATTACTGTAGACATCATACAAGAAGCAAGTGGAGAAATCGAAACAGTACTCGCCCAAATTTTCACTCGATGCCTTAATGAAGGAAGGATTCCTGAGGATTGGAACACCGCTACAATGATCCTGCTACATAAGAAAGGTGACATTGAGAATCTCGGAAACTACAGACCTATCAGTAGTTTATAAAATCTTCACTAAAGTTCTTTCACACCGCTTAAAGGTAACACTGGACATGGCTCAACCGAGAGAACAAGCTGGATTCAGGAGTGGCTACAGCACAATAGATCATATCCACGTACTGAGAGAACTAATTGAAAGAGCGAGGGAATATGAACTTCCATTGTGCATGGCTTTTATCGATTATGAAAAAGCCTTTGATTCGGTGAAACCATCAGCAGTTACAATGGCTCTGAAAACCTGCGTTATTGAAGATGCATACATTAATATTATTAATAACATCTATGAAAATGCAAGTGCAAAGATTAGGCTGTTTGAAAATACAACACACATAAAAATTGGAAAGGGAGTGAGACAAGGTGACACCATATCTCCGAAGCTCTTTAATGCCACATTTGAGGGTGTTTTTCAGTCGCTGAGCTGGGAAAATAAATGGATAAAGATTAATGGAGATTATCTAACCCACCTTCGTTTTGCTGATGACGTAGTCATTTTTGCAACTACCCCATCAGAGCTGCCGAGTATGATCCAGGAACTTGCTGACAAGAGTAAAGAAGTGGGATTAAAAATAAACTTTCAGAAGACAAAAGTGATGTTCAATGCTTTTACGAGAAATGAAGATTTATCGATTGATGGATAAAAGCTGGAGATAACAGACACATGCGTTTATCTTGGACAGCAGATATCAAGTGAGGGTCACATTGATGAAGAAATTAATCAGCGTACAAAACTTGCCTTTAGAGCTTTTGGAAGAAACAGCATAATTTTCAAGAGCAAGATGCCATTATGTCTTAAAAGAAAAGTGTTTGATCAATGCATCCTTCCAGTGCTTACGTAAGGTGCAGAGACGTGGACCTTAACTAAAAGAGACATACAAAGGCTGCAGACAACTCAAAGCAGCATGGAGAGGTGCATACTTGGTGTAACCAGGAGAGATAAGAAGAGGAACTCGTGCATCCGAAAAATGACAAGAGTGGAAGACATCATGATCAGAGTTAAATCCCTGAAATGGCAATGGGCTGGACATACTGCCAGAAGGACAGATCATCGATGGACAGCCGAAATTTTAGATTGGATTCCAAGGGACAGGAAAAGACCCAGAAGAAGACCACATGGGAGATGGGTGAATGAAATTCGAAAGTATGCAGGGGTGACATTTATGAGACTGGCACAAGGCAGACCGTTGTGGAGAAAACTTGGGTAGACCTTCGTCCAGCAGTGGATTGATAATGGTTGACAATGATGATGATGATGATGATGATATCTTAAGTAAACATAATGCAAAAACAATCAAACCAACGGCAATGAAAGAACTCGCCTCTTCCTCTGGAGCATTATTAGCTTATGTTTACCAAAGGCTTTTGAACAGAATATAATCAGAAAAAAAACGGAAAATGAATAAATATACTTTTGAAGTATTACGAAGCTTTTGAAATATCAATGTGAAGATTACGAAAATGTTTGCTAGATGGGTAAAATATAAATTATCTCTGAACAACCAGAAGCTTCCTTGTTTTATTTGCAAAAGTTCATTTTAAAGCTGGTCACTCAGCCTGAGTGTCGTTTTAACGGGCACAAAATCAAGGCGGTGAGGGAGTTGCGGTACCTCGGAGTCATCCTAGATACTAAGCTGTCAGGACTCCCTTACCTGAGGTATTTGAAACAAAAGTCCCCTTCGATTCTGAATGGAATCAACGGGATGCGTCTGACTGGGCCATCCAAAAAGATCTTATACAAACGATGGTTAGAGCGAATTCTAACATATGCGTGTTCCGCTTGGTGTTCGCACACCGTTAGGATGCGCAATGGTTTTAAACAAAATCAGCGCAGAGCACTGTTGGGTATAAGGAAATGTTTCCGCACAACTTTTAAAGCAGCGCTTCAAGTTCTAGCTGCGTGCGAACAGGCAGACTTGTTAGCGAGGAAAGCTGCAATGCAGGCCTTTGGCTTTGGTGGTGACGTGCATCTACTCGGACACCATTATCAGTCATCCGATTTAGATTTACGGAGATTGGACCTGGCTTGCTGCTCGCCCAGTAAACTCTGTCCCACATGAGACGAAACTCTCCCCACTGGGAAGGGGAGGGATATGATTACAGAGGTCTCCAAGTTAGGTGGATGTGTTTGCGCAGGAGTCTGCGAAATCTCAGATGGCAATGAAATATTTGCCAGACAACTGAAATAATCGTACAACTGCTCTGTCTTCTAGGCAGAGTGGTTGGCGATCAGAGAAACGTTGCGATGGACTCTGCCCAGTTGCAACGCAGGGGAATTAAAGATTGTCCCTGATTGCCAAGCGGAAATGAAAGCACTTGGTCCGTTCAGGAGTAAGGCTCCACTCGTCAGGGAAATAAAGTCTCTTCTCGAGACTGCGAGCAACACCGTGGTCTCTTTCCACTGGGTCCGAAGCCATGTCGGTACCACTGGGAACGAGCGTGTAGACCAGCTGGCTAAGGAATCGGCTGGGAAAGAGTCATTCGACTTTCAGCTGCGAACGCCGCTGCAAAATTTACGGACACAGCTGAAAAGATCCACGATGGTGAAGTGGTAGCAGAGGTGGAACGAGTGAGATACTGATAAAAGAACACACCGTATCTCTGCCCGAGTCTCTAGAAGGCGCACAGAAAGTGATGGGTTCCTAAACCAGATATTTACCGGACATGGCGTGTCGCCAGAGTACTTCCGCCTTTTAGCAGTAATGGAACGAGTATGCGGATGTGGGGCCGAGACCGCTGATATCGCACACAGTATCCTTGATTGTGTCTCTGTTGCAGGTAGGAGACAAGCCCTCGCCCCAATCTTGGGGAAGACGAAGGACCTCTATGTCCTGCTCGTGCACCGCAAGGCGTGACTGGAACTCGTCAAGGTGGTCAAAGACGTCATCGCGAGGCAGGAACATTTCATGGAAGAGCACGTGCTCATTGTTCAGCGTAAACGACCTTAAGGCGAGGTCGATTTTGCTCTTCCTCACTTTTCAGTCTTGAGTCTTCTATCTTCAGCCTTCCGTCATTAATTCTTCCTTTCTCTGAAAAGACAGAAGACTGAAAAGTGAAAAGGGAGCAAACTCGACCTCGCCTTAAAGACGTTTTCGCAGCACAAGTACCATATGCTGCGATGTAAATACTTTGTAAATATTTCTGTTTTATTTTTCAGGGGTCTCGTGAATATAAAGTAGATTCCCCATAGCACGGGACTCCCAGTGCATATATGTGTTTGTACTCAGCCAGGAATTAATAAAGGGCTTTGGCCCCATACTCCATCGCGCTGGCGAATACATCTCCCAGCCGTACGCGAAATTAGAGCCCCAGCCCATGAGCGCGTTACACGTACGGGCCATGGGAACAGGGTTTGAAGTACAGGTCCCGTGGGGGCGGCAGACTGCTGCCGGTCTCTGTACCCATCATTTCTGCGAGAAAAACAGCCGGATCCTGGTATGATTGCACTCGCAACACCTTCACTACTATTTTTACAGATAGATCTTTTATCCGCGATAAGTCTGCATTTGAACGGCGCAGATAATGGTAATCAGCTAGCTAAATGTCCATGTTGGATATCCTTCAGAATACAAGACGCTGGGTAGTCTTATATTCCGTCGGCATCCCGTGCTTTACAAACGTTCGACAAAGTACACTATGTATGTCTTTATGCTAGATATGTGCATTTCCATAATTGTTTATTGTGATCTATCATTCGCATCGCCCGCTGTGTAAGCCCCACCTTGGGGACATTTTCCTTAGGTTTAGAGTTTTTTTCCGCTGTGCAAAATTAGTAATCCACGATATTGAGGTTTTCACCAGAGGACATAATAGAGAAATCCCATTTCTTCGTTCAACCGGTGGAGTTCATCGGCAGCATCAGAAATTGAGATCACACTTTTCGTGCACTGTTTGAGTTGGTCTTTGAATAATTGAGCACATTCTGTAGTATTCAATTGCTCGGTTTTCTATTCTGTCGGGGTACATAAGACATTTTTATAGAACATCTTATCTGGTAACAGAGACGTCCGCCAGCCGAAGAAAATATTTCCACATCTGAAAGGCGCTAGAAGCCAAGAAAGACACTGTCTGCTGAAAAAGGAACCAATATTTACTTACTTTCTGTGCGTGACTTGGTATTTGTCCTGTTTTGTAAAACATTTAATTCTTCGGCCATTGTTTCTGAAAATATGTGTAGGTTTCTAAGAAATTAGGCGAGCAACTCAACGTGCATGCAAAAATACGACTGACAAAGCAGCACGGTGAAAGGAAACTTTTTATAGACATTGTTTACGAATTTGTATATTTAGGAAAACATGATTTTGACATTAAGAAAAAATTTATTACGGAAACAAATACATATTTTGAAGCATGACGTGGCTATCTTTCTTAAAGTATCATCATCAACCACTGTCGAATGAGTTCATTTGAGGTCACTTCCCAAACGTTCTGTATTAAGCCTGTTTCCATGTTACTCCAGCATGATTTTTCAATTTCATGCACACAGCTGGCAGGTTCTCTTCTTTTTGGTCTTTTCATCTCTCTAAATATGTGATGTAGTGTGTAAGTTGACCATCTGTGGTTAATTCTTCTAGCAATGTATCTAGCTTTTTGCAACTTCAGGGCTTCTATTTCTATCACGATCTTCTTTAAATTTCTTCATTTACGTCACATGCGATTTGATCTTGATACGTTTCTTTTTCACAGTCAGTCTGCACCTGCCTACGCATGTTTCAGTTGCCTCGAGTCTCTGTATGTCTTCTATAGTTTAGATCCATCACTTTTGTTCCTAAGAACTGGATGATTCTTTGATAAATATCTTTTCTCTTAAAACATAGGGGCAAATTGCTCTTGACCATCATACTTTTTCTGCCGTATGCTCTGCAATTGAGTTTCATTAGATTATCGATCTAAAGGTTTATCTGGTTCTATTTGATAACTTTTGCCCAAAGTAGATAGAGGCTTCTCTTACTTATGGAATTGCCCTATCAACCGCGAACTTTTCCGTCAACCGCATGCAATCGATGTTATTCGACACTATCGGCATCTCTTATTGAAACCCAATGGTATAAAATTTCATTCTTCTACCATAATAATAGAGAGCAAAAACGTGGGATCCCACATTGTCTCAGTGCTATATTTCATTATGCTATTTGATGAACTGAACGGTATTAACTGTTCCGTTAAGTTTTTCATTGGATAGAGAAGAACGTATCTTCATCATTTGTGGATGTATTTCTTTCTAAGTTCAGTAGCAGAAGTATCGAAATCAAGTAATACTACATGCATAGAGCTATACATAATTTTATGGGACTTAACCCTTTTTCTTCTGTGACATAAAAAACCGTCATTTTAGAGAAAACGTTTGAGGAGCATATACCATTTGTTCTGAAGCCGAATTAGCGGAAGAGGAAATTTCAGAGGTTATAACGCAAACGATGTCGGTGGGGTACATCACAGCCGAATTATTAGTATTAAAAAAAAGAAACAGTAGAAACAATATGAAACAGCCAAGTTTCATTGGAGCAATTCAATGCGCATCAGATTTTTCCTGTTATTTCAAGAATTTGCTCCGAAGCAACACTTACAATCTGTAGGTTAGGCCTGGAATAAAGAATACATCAGGGAAGGGTTGCCAGTGTGTAATACGGAGGCAAGCACATCACAACGAAATCTCATTCGGAGTGAATCCGCTCTACTCTAGACGAAAGCTGAAACCCTGGTTCTGCGCGCCAAGACACGCGGCCTATCTTCACACTTAGCGTTGGTACTTCTTCAACCCAAGAAATTTACATTTTTAGTGTATTTATCTTTTCATTTCGCAGACTCATAAATCCTTAGTACCATCTGTTCTAGACGTTTTATACGTAGTCGAAGGCACCGAGTTATAATATACACTCATGGACAAACAAATTTGCGCACCTAGAAGAAAACAAGTTACAACAGCGAAATTTGGAAATAGCTAGAGCGCTAGAATGTAAAATTAACCTGGGTAAAAGGAAAATTTCCATAGCTGCACGACTTGTGTTCAATGCGAAAATGAAATCTATTCAATTTTCAGACAATTGGGAGGTAGTAATGTGTATTACATGTCTTTCACAAAGCAAGAAATTTCAGATTTTGCGAAGTTGTGAAGAAGAAAACCATTCCAACCAAAGTAACGGATAGTTTCAGCGTTTAATAGAGTGTTACAGATTGCGTCAAACTTAATTTGGGTAGAAACGTTTCGTAGATGACAAGAAAACTTGAATTTACTTTGATTATAGTAAAGTTTGAAGAAATAATTTTAGATACTGTTGATGCCTGTAATTACGGCAGCGCAGTTTGGAAGATACTGAAATCACATGCCTTTTCCTGCATATTTGTAAGCACTCAAATGTTGGAAATTGCGGAGAAATTGATGTGTTGTGTACATAACGTTCAAAATTAATTGGCCTTAACATTGTTGAAATTCAAACGAAAATCAAATATCAGGATTCTTACGGAACGTAACTTCGTGGATTCTGATCCCGACATCGAAATGGGGAAAAACTTTTGTACCTCAGATCTAAAATCTGTATTTAATCTATCAAACATAAATATTTGCTGGGTATATTTTGTTTCCACAGACTGTTTATCGCTGATGACTGTTATATTACGCGTCTTTCCACATGCATGCCCAGTTCAAAAAAGAAGTGATATGCAATGTTCTAATTTAAGTAAGGTTTTGTGCTTACTTCCTACCATTGTTTTATTTAAAATTGTATGACTTTACTTTCTATGACAGTTGATTTACTTCGCTTTTTAAATATATTCATTGTCATTAACATAACATTTTCTTCTGAACGAGATGTAATTTATTTTTACCAGAAGAACATCCGACGGAAAAATTGTTTTTCAAATTAGACATGCAGAAGCAAAGATATTGGATATACCGCAGTTTGCCTGAACTTAACTAGCGGTAAAACCCTGCATTCTTAAAAATATAGTCAATACACGAAATTGTTTTAGTAGTACATACTGTTGAAGGAAAGGAACATTTTTATATATTTTTTTTTTTTTTGCATTATAATTTCTCATCTTAAAGGATTTTGAAAAACCTTAAAGAAATTTATGGACCTAATCAGTAACACTAGAAAAACCAATACAAAACTCTGTAATGTTATTTTTTCCAGTTATTAAAAAAATTCGAATATTTTAATGCCAAGTTTTCTTTGCACTGGGTATGTTTAATTGATTCCTAATCCACCGATTCATTGTGTTTCGTTCTGAAAGTATTTGCTTTCATGTTCTAGTATTTTACTCGATTTCTGAATATGTTAAAAGGCCATCAACGTACTTTTATTTGCGATACGCTATTAAAAGTATGTTGAGGACCTTTATATCTGCCTTTGTGCTTTACAACGGCAAGTTTTGCGTAAGAAATAATTGAAAAATAAGGATCGACTTCTGCATCTTAGCAGTTTCCCAACGCCCGAACTTTGAAATCGGACTAATAGTTCCAGAAATATGATGTCCTAACACGAACGAAAGAACAAATGGATACTATAAGAACAAAACATTTTTTTATTCACGAAACACCTGCAAAAAAATGAGGGGCCCGTTTTCCGCATTAGTACTTTGAAGCTGATGAAATTTGCGTAAATATGTCTTTTCTAATATAAAGAACTTCCTTCTGTCGAAAAATATTTTTTGCATTTATTCGTATTTAATTATATTGGTGAATACGAATTTGATGTAAAAAGATATGCATAAAATACAACTTTCTTAAAATGCCAATCTTTTATTTCATCTGGTAGTCATACCATTTTTAAAATATCTTTGTGGCTCAACTTTTAAAACCTTTGGGTACTTCTATCCCGTGGTATTATGAACTTGCTGTTTAAATTTTTAAATGAGGATACCTGGAAGCTGCTACCGGGTGTTAGAGAGGGGTGTTTGCCGAATGATGCTGCAACGTGAAGTGCAAGCATTGGTTATCAGTGTCGATATCTATAAAGTTTTCTGGAAGTTCTCACTAAACTGTGAAAAATATGTCAATTTTTAACGTTAGAAATGAACGAATGGAAATCAGCCATGCAATTGGTATGAATCACAAAATTACAATATGTATATCAAATATCTCTAGCTTACTTTACGATAAGCCTAATAAAAGGCTGTGAGACACGAACTTTAATTTTCAAAAAATCGACAATATTAATTAACAAATATTCTATATATAAGTTATTTTAAGAAAATAAAACTGCAAACTTTACGTATAGAACCGAGTGATATCATTGTAATTGCATTTACTCAGATTATCAGTAAAAATTAATCATCCTAGAAAAAATTACAGATTTTCACCTTTCTTGGGTAAAACGAATATATTTATTGTTTAAATAAGGAGACAAGTCAATGTGAAGGAAAATCAAATTGAATTTTCTATACAGCTGATTTTGAACAAATTTTAAAACATATGTTTGATGTATTTGCAGTTGATCAAACAACATCAAAAGTTTGAAACTTCTCAGTAACACAGTAGAATATTTTTAAGATGCATAAATTTACAGGAAGTTCATAGATCTGTATTTACCCGCAATGGGTTTTCGTTCTGGGTATTTAAAATGCTGATGCAACTGGAAACCACCATCAACCTTCTCTGAGTAATCATTATTTAGCTCAAAAATTTTTCTTGGATATTTACTTGTTCTGAATTTCTACCACAATATCTGACTGCAGGAATACATTTATCGAAGAAACTCTTTGTCAAGATTTCCACAATACTTCTATATGTAGTACATTTCAGTATTCGAAGCTATGAAACACACGTGCTTTAACCCTGATATATACAAGATTAAGGTTGATTTTCCGTCAAAGGAAATGATATTTGTTAGATCATATGTGACAATCTGATATATTCTATTTTTGAATTATTAAGAGTAAATTATTTTGCACTGCACTTTATATGATACTTTGCGACATTATGTATCATAACTGAAATTACATTTTAATAAAATTGGCAAATTATGTAATAGGTGACTCGGAGCTCTCAATTTTCCTTGATTGTTACTTCCTTTACAAAATTTTTAGCCGTCATCGCCCACTTTTCTTGACTGTTTGAACTAAAAAAATGGCTTTTCTAAACAAGACTCTTCTACTAGCGGATGATTTTCAGGCAAAACTCCTTGAATTACACGCATTTGTTATTTGTTACAAATATTTGAAATATAAATACTGTTGAGGCACCAAGTATATATAATTCACGTCAAAAAATTAGTTGCACACAGCAGGAAGCAACCGCCAGCAATGAAACTTGGTGGATAGGTTTAACATCATTACCTATGCAAATGATTCAAGTGTCACGCTTGGCCGCGCATTCAAGTGTCACGCTTGGCACAAGCAACGAGAGGTTGTAATGCTGCGGCTGACCGGATATTTAAGGTCGTCCCGTTGCGCGTGCTTGCGATTCTCACTCTTGCTGTTGTGTGGGTTGCATCCTTTGCAAGTGAAGTATGGCTCCGAGAAAATTTCGGAAGCAATACGAGCAGTTGGAGGAGTTCGAGAGGGGCCACATCTACTGGCTTCGGTAAACCGGATGGTCTTATCGCGGTATTGCGCGCCATACTGGTCGTGCGGATGTTAATATAGCACGCTGTTGGCGGAAGTAGATAAACCAAGGCACGCAGAATCGACAGGACAGTTCTGGGAGACAGATGAACCACGGCGAGAGAGGACCGACCGGTTGTCTGACAGGCGCTGCGAAACCCAACATCCAATATTGCGGATATTTAGCGAGCAGTGGTGCCCTCCATGTATCGTCCGATTAGTGTCCCAGTAATGAGAAAATTATCATTTTTTTAAGGTGAATTTTGGATTGCAGCTCTATGCATTCCAGTTGAAAATTGGCAGCTTACATATACATGTCGATTGAAAACGGAGTCACAAATATATCACAATATTAATTATTTTTCCGGAAATCTTGAAACTTGTTTTTGAATTCGTGTATCAAATCGAAAAGCAAGGCTGCATATTTTTCGCTGTTTACAGGGCCGTGTTTAGCTAACGTGTAGATATGAATAAAATTGTTCGCCTTAATTTGAGCTTGCCATTATTTCAATTTCATTTGGAATGCTGTTATGGTTTTAAACATTGTATTGATAAGTTGGTTTTCACCTTTAAGACGCATGTTTAAGACATTTAAATGAGCAGTCAAATCCACTAGAAGTGCTAAATTCATAAGCCAGTTTTCATCTTCAAGTTCTGGCACAAATGTTGTTTTTGGTACCATAAACGAATTGATTTCATGTCACAAATCACAAAACCGTTTCAACATTTTTGCTCGACTTAGCCAATCTTACTTCCGAAAAGTAAATGATGTTGTCATAGTCAGCATCCGTACTTTTAAGGAATTCCTATAATTGGCGATGATTCGATCTCTTGGCCCTTTTGAAATTCACAACCTTGAAGACAGTTTGCACGACGTTACCCGTTTTTAAAGCTTCAGCGCATACATTTTCTTGAAGTACTATGCAATGATACTTCATCAAATGTGAGTTTCTGGCAGTAATTGTGTAGTCTTTCATTAATTTACAAGTCCCTCTCTGTTACCTACCATCGCCGGGGTACCAACAGTAACTATGCCAGATATGTTCACAATGGACAAAAAATATGTTTGTAACGTATTTTTTATTTATTGCTTTGTTTAAACCTCTTGATTTAGTTGTGACATTTAATGACACTAAAGAAGCCATTTCTTCAGGGACATCATATTTGTCATCAGTACCTCTAATAAAAATGGCAAGTTGAGCCATATGTGTGGCATCAGTGCTTTCATTGATTGCCAAAGCAAATCACACAATTTAAAATTAGCAGTTTACTCCTAAACCTATTTCGATATATTTTCCAATTTCTTCAATTCGCCTGGTTCAAGTCTGATGAAACAAACCGATTTTAGAAATATCCCCTTTTTTATCAGGGCAAATTATATCTGCCACGCTTTCCATACGTTTCTAAATAAAGTCGCCAAAAGTAAATGGTTTTGAGTTTTTTGCTGTTAAATTTGCTATCACATAGCTATGTTTACAATAGAGTCTACACACTCTAATTATATTTTTACACAATACATAAAAGAACTTGGAAATCACTATTTACGAGTACAAGTGCCATTGTACCAAACAGTGCAGACTTTTTTTTAAGTTAAAAAAAAAATCTACAAATTTCTATCTCCAATGGAAGATAGATTGGTGATTATCTAGATCCAGACAGAATTTTTCTCCAGACTAACCATCTTCTTTGAAACTGAGTCTCCGAAAAGATTCTGGTGTCTTTGAACATTCGATTTCTGACTATTCCCGTTACTTTTCAAAGGTTATCCTAGCTGTTATCTCTGTTTTTTTTATCATGAAGTACGTTGTTTCTGTCTCACAAATCTGAAAGATTGTTTCTTCAGTTATAATTAGATATGCAACATTCCTTCCCCGAGATATAGGAAAGAATTTTATAATTTGGGAAGCGCCTGGGAAAGCGACGCCGACCCGCGACGACAATCCCATTTACATATTTCTGTAAAATCTGCAATTTACAAATACATGGATCCTGTAGTCACCAAGACCGTGGCTCCAACATTGACAGTTCGTACCACCTACCCATCGAAACGTTTTCTCTCTAGTCGGGAGGATGTCATGCTTCAGTGAAATCTAATGTGCCTTTGTGTGGAATAGAAGACTCTGGCCTGTTAAGTTGTCTCTAGCTCTCTCATTACAATAATTTATTGGAATATGAAATTCAAATATCGCATCTCTACGGTTTTGCTCATTCAAAAAATATAGCTCTTTTGCATTAATATTTAGTTTAAACCTAAATTTAGAAATCTGATTTAAATTCTCAATATGAAAAACAGGAAGTTTGCCTGTTTTTCATATTGAAATTGACAGTTGCGCATGCGGCACTGCAGCAGTAGTTGGGGAATGTGCCGGTAGAGTTTCATAATACAACTGATGCTCAAAAACTAAAGCAGTATCTCACATTAAAACGTAAATAAGTTTCCACTATTATATGCAAAACATTTTATTTTAGTATTTCAAAGAATGATAGCCATTTCAAACGGTGTTGAAAATCCCTATGTGTTATTTAAAAGTCTGATTCCAGGCAAAATGTAACGAAGTCATTTAACTGGCACTAAGAATTGTTAGTAAATGCAATGTAAATATAGCCTAATTTCCTCATATTATATTGAAATTGTTTGTTTACATTTCAAAATAGTTAGAACTAAGTAAACTCATCATATGACGAGAAAGTATAGAAAGACAAACCAGAGATCTCAAGGAAATGTCCAAACAGTATTAAATCCATCACAATACCCGAAAAGGCAATAATATCATATATGTAGATCTGTACTTAGTGTAGTAAAAATAAGTATTTTAATTCACCGAGTTTCCGCCTGCCAACGGGAGGCATTGTCAAAGTAAGTTACAATAGAGGCGTAATATCCAGTTTGGGGTTTAGGATTAAAACCGAGGCAACAGAACGCGGTTTCTAATTGTAAATATAACAGTAAAAATACTTGAACTGTTCATTCATTATCATTATAAAACATGGGTTAAATTCCAATAGGTGTCTACCGAAAGATGGCAGAAGACTTAATCGTTTTGTATTGTTTTAGTACCAGCGCTTCGACACTCATCTGGTAAACCGTGTCAGTCTAGGGAAGGGGGACTAAGAACAAAGTGCGTTCCAAACGGACTTCATAGGGAACCGTTCACGCATTTGTGTACGTACACCCGGGGGATCTGTGGAAAAATCGCAGAGTAGATGGTCGGCAGGACGGTGCTCGAACACTCGTCAGAAAGCCCATCTCCCGCACTGGGAACAGCGCGTTAACGAACTGTGCCATCACGGTGGTCAGTCGTCAGCACGTGCTTCAATGTTCAAATAGATAGCAATTAAAGATAGCAAGTCATATTCTTTGTTGCCTGTGGAGAGAGGAGATCCAGGGTGATGAAATTTCAACATATATTGTGTCATTACATACGTCATTTCTTGTGATAATTTCAGAGGTCTCTCTGATCGTGGTTTCCTGAAAGTTGTGAAGTACCATACTCTTTAGCATATTCCTAGGGTATTCCGTACATAGAAGACATGGTACTGAAGTGGCGCTCAAGCACCAAGATCCATTGGTACAATATTAACGACAGCTAGAAAAAGAAAAAGCAGACGAAGATTATTCTGCAGGAGTATATACTTTTTCTTTGAAATCACCGGATTCCTCAATCAATTCTCACGTCGGAATGATAAAACGGTCTTTATGCGTGCGACATAAAGTGCATATGCGGGACTTATGGGAAGGAAGGGGCGCAAGTGCTCTGGAAAAGAAAGTACTTTACAAAGCAGTAATTTCCCTTTGGAATGAAAAGAAACGGGTGGATCTGTTTACAACTTTTAGCGGAATCCCTATTAGAAGGCGAGTGAAATAGTCTCACGAAATGATGTTTGCAATGAAAGTGTCTCGGCTGAGTTGCCAACACCGTGGATCTCCGTTCACCACCGGCTCTTAAATCGATACAAAAAACGACTATAACTTGATATCTTTACCATTTACACTACGTCAAAATTGAACTCATGTTATGATCACCGCAACGTTATACTGTTTTATCTAAAACTTCAAACCTCCTTTTTTTGCCAGGTTGTAATCTTAAACTTCAAAACGGTTATTATTCGTCTAATGTCACTTTTCATGAAAAATCCTCCAATTGGCAGGCGAATGCTTGGTTGCGGGAAATGTATTGTTGCATCTGTTTGGTAACATCACGTGAAAGTAAGACAAAGAAATAATACCCAACATAGATGCAAATGAATGAAAACATTAGGAGTGTTATCGAATACAGATACACATAAACAAATGCAATAAATATGGAACCTTATGAGTAAAAATAAAATGTACTTCATGTCAATGCTTATAGTATAAATGTTTATAGATACACTAGGTAAAAGCCCGTCAATAATGACGGGGGAGAATAGAATTTGTGATACAGAAATTATTGACATTTACACTGCTGGCCACCCAAAATGCAACACCAAGAATGACACGAGATAGCAAAGCCAGATTTACTGGACACATAACAACAGATACAAAGATGAAACGATTGAGCTTACAGGGCCGTGCGACTTGCGGAACACGCAGACATCAATAGTTCGTGTGGACCACATGGCTGGCAATAACTGCCGCTACTTGAAGTTTTAGCCTTTCAGTTTCTTCCCTTGGTTATTTTATAATGCGTATCATCGTCATAACGTATGTTTTCATAAATATTTTAAAGATTTCATTAGACGACATTTCATCACATAGAACCATATGATTGAATCCTAGAAAATATAAATTACCTGGAATAGTGACATCCAACTTAACCATCTGTGAGAGCAAAGAAAATTATTTCGTATTTGGACTTAGCATATTTAATTTCATCTGACTTTCAATATCATATGAGATAGTAAAGAAGAATTTTTATATATGGACTGAACATATTTAGATACACTTGACTTTTCATAACATTACCTCCAAGTGATTCGTTATGTCTGGTTAAATATACGTCAAATAATAGTATTGCTAATTTCAAAGATATAAGATATGGAAAATAGATATCTAATATACTAGAATTTGCATAGTAATTACATTATATATCATCATCATCATCATTGTCAACCATTATCAATCCACTGCTGGACGAAGTTCTCCCCAAGTTTCCTCCACAACGGTCTGTCTTGTGCCAGTCTCCTCCATGTCACCCCTGCATACTTTCGAATTTCATCCACCCATCTCCCATGTGGTCTTCTTCTGGGTCTTTTCCTGTCCCTTGGAATCCCATCTAAAATTTCGGCTGTCCATCGATGATCTGTCCTTCTGGCAGTATGTCCAGCCCATTGCCATTTCAGGGATTTAACTCTGATCATGATGTCTTCCACTCTTGTCATTTTTCGGATCCACGAGTTCCTCTTCTTATCTCTCCTGGTTACACCAAGTATGCACCTCTCCATGCTTCTTTGAGTTGTCTGCAGCCTTTGTATGTCTCTTTTAGTTAAGGTCCACGTCTCTGCACCATACGTAAGCACTGGAAGGATGCATTGATCAAACACTTTTCTTTTAAGACATAATGGCATATTGCTCTTGAAAATTATGCTGTTTCTCCCAAAAGCTCTCCAGGCAAGTTTTGTACGCCGATTAATTTCTTCATCAATGTGACCCTCACTTGATATCTGCTGTCCAAGATAAACGTATGTGTCTGTTATATCCAGCTTTTCTCCATCAATCGATAAATCTTCATTTCTTGTAAAAGCATTGAACATCACTTTTGTCTTCTGAAAGTTCATTTTTAATCCCACTTCTTTACTCTTGTCAGCAAGTTCCTGGATCATACTCTGCAGCTCTGATGGGCTAGTTGCAAAAATGACTACGTCATCAGCAAAACGAGGGTGGGTTAGATAATCTCCATTAATCTTTATCCCCTTGTTTTCCCAGCTCAGTGACTGAAAAACACCCTCCAATGTGGCATTAAAGAGCTTCGGAGATATGGTGTCACCTTGTCTCACTCCCTTTCCAATTTTTATGTGTGTTGTATTTTCAAACAGCCTAATCTTTGCACTTGCATTTTCATAGATGTTATTAATAATATCAATGTATGCATCTTCAATACCGCAGGTTTTCAGAGCCATTGTAACTGCTGATGGTTTCACCGAATCAAAGGCTTTTTCATAATCGATAAAAGCCATGCACAATGGAAGTTCATATTCCCTCGCTCTTTCAATTAGTTCTCTCAGCACATGGATATGATCTATTGTGCTGTAGCCACTCCTGAATCCAGCTTGCTCTCTCGGTTGAGCCATGTCCAGTGTTACCTTCAAGCGGTGTGAAAGAACTTTAGTGAAGATTTTATAAACTACTGTTAGGAGGCTGATAGGTCTGTAGTTTCCGAGATCCTCAATGTCACCTTTCTTATGTAGCAGGATCATTATAGCGTTGTTCCAATCCTCAGGAATCTTTCCTTCATTAAGGCATCGAGTGAAAATTTGGGCGAGTACTGTTTCGATTTCTCCACTTGCTTCTTGTATGATGTCTACAGTAATTCCATCTTCTCCTGGAGCTTTTCCCCGCTTCATGTTCTTGATTGCATGTGCAACCTCTGCTGGAAGGACTGGAGGAACTCTGGTACTGGTATCTTTCATGATGTCTGGAGTGCATGTATCATCCCTTTCATATAATTTGGAGTAGAAATCTTTCACTCTTGTCAAAATTCCGCCTCTATTTCTTGTTACAGAACCATCTTCTTTTCTCAGAGCCATAATCTGTTTTCTTCCCTTACTGAGATGTCCCTTTGCTATCTTTAGGCTTTGGTTGTTTTCAATTGCTTTCCGCACTAGTTCACAGTTGAATTTTCTTACGTGTTCAGTGATACTTTTTCGTACTGTCTTGCATAGCTCTATATATTCCACTTTGGAAGTCACATCTTCTTTAGTTGTCCTCATCTCTCTTCTTTTTTGCATCAACATTTTCGTTCTTCCTGATAATTTATTTACATGCAACTTGTTCTTAGACCCAGCTAATTTTGTTGCTGTTTCCATAAGAGCTTTGGTTACTTTTCTGTTAACTTCAGAGATGTCCACTTCTTCCGATGTTAGGCCTTCTAAAGCAGAGAACCTGTTCTTCAATTCCAACTTGAAAGTATTATGGTGTTTTTTAAGGTTGGTTATGTCAATAGATTTTGTTTGTCTTATGAGCTTGCCACGTTCAAGTTTAGTGTTGAGGTGCATCTTACATCTCACCAATCTATGGTCACTACCTGTGTTGAACTTGTTTAGCACACTGCAGTCTTCTATGACGAATTTTTTGTTACACATAATAAAATCAATTTCACTTGTCATCCCATTTGGATGTCTCCATGTCCATTTCCTGTGTGGCTTTTTCTTGAAGAAGGAGTTCAAGATGAAAAACCCTTCTGCCTCTGCAAACTCAACGAGAGTATTTCCACGCTGGTTTCTGTTGCCGTGACCGAATTTACCTACTGAAGTTTCATTCTGTTGCTGTTGCCCTATTTTTGCATTGAAATCTCCCATAATTATTTTCAAGTGCTGCTTACCTTTATTATTTAGATGACAAATTTCCTCATAAAATTCTTCAATTTCTTCTTCAGGATGACTTGTGGTGGGTGCATATGTTTGAATAATCTGAGCCTGGTATCTTCTCGATAGTTGGATAACGAGTCGTGCAGCTCTGTCAGAGGAACTTTCAACTTCTACCACTTTATCCTTCAGTTTCTTGTTTATTATAAATCCAACACCACTAGTTCTGCCAGTATCTGTCCCACGATAGTAGAAGAGATGTCCACTTTTCAGTTCGATGAGATCTTCTCCTTTTCTCCTTACCTCACTTAGCCCCACGATGTCCCACTTGATCCTTTGTAGTTCCTCTTCCAATTCAAGAAGCCTTGAATCAGAAGATAGGGAGCGTCCATTGTACGTTGCCAAGGTCAGCATCAGATGGCAGCCTAGTCCGGTCCTCCGGGGATTCTTAGCACCCTCTGCCTTCATGTCGCACTGGCCGCTGCCTTGGCCAGGTACATTCCAGCTGCCGGAGACTGAGGGCCAAGATTTAAGTTGTGGAGTCATTTTGGAGGGGTTTGGCCATAACTCACCACGCTGGCCAAGCGTGTTGGTGAGTGTGGGATAGAATTTCCTCTAATCCCGATGGTATAGTTATACCGCTATTGGCGGTCGTCAGAGCCCCTTTAGTGGGAACAGGATGCACCACGAGAAGGCGGGGTTGACATTTGTCAAGGAGAGGCTGTGATGTTACGCATCACCTGACCTTACATCCCCATTATATATATATATATATATAAGTCTACCTGTAGCAGACGATCGCAGATACTACTATGTCAGTAATAAATCAGCCAATTGCAAATGGTCGCAAATATTATTGCTCTCATACATTGGATGTGGTATGCTTCAACGTACATAAATGTCCTTGGCTACTCGAGAACAACGTGTGAAGAGCTTTACACAAACATACACACTTCTTGTTTAGTTGTGTAATGTTAATGTTATGGATAATTATATGGCACAAGTACTTTCCTCTGGAATGGAGGGAATTGTGTATTAATCAAAGTGAGTTTTGGGAGAGGTTGTTTGAATCCATGTGTAAAACTGCTCTTGAAAGATCGGAAGCAAAGAGATTTGAATAAGTGAATTCAACAGAAAAAAACAGAAGAATGTAAAAAGAAGGGGTTTGGTCTAGCCGCGGCACACTTACAGCACGACCGGCAAGCTTGACAAAATGAGGTGAGCGCAGAAGTATACAAACGAAATACATTAAGCTTAGCCATGGCACAGAAGCAGGAGGGCAGGCAGGGCTTGCTTTTGCAAACAACGAGAGCGATCACCTCATAATTGCTATGAGATTCAATAATATGTTTCAGTGGTTTTGATATTTGCCCAGGGCTCATTATAAACATGTACTGCAAAGCGCGCTAGTTTTTAGCTTAAAAACATTGATCGAGATATATCATTCGTCACGAGCACATTCCCATAAATTGCAATCTTTTTTCGATTAAAAACCCTTGTTTTTTCTTTGCATTTGATAAAACCATATTTTTCAGTTTTCCTGGAAATTATCTTTTTGTTAAAAATGCGCGAAATGTATTTTTCAATTCGAACAATTAAAGGCAAATACGGCAGAAAATGTGTTACATATTTCTTCTCTAGCTGTGGAAGCTGAGCTCAAGTTAATGGGGAGCACAGAATGTATTTCATAATCGATGCTAAACTAAGCCGATACGATTTTCTGAAATAAAGAATAGAATCAACGGCAACCTGTCAAGCCGCCCCGGTGGCGCAGTGGTCTAAGCGATGGCCTCTGATCATTTGTCCGAACGGGGTCCGGGTTCGAATCCCGGTGAAGAATGGATGTTGTGTTTGTCTTACGGCACTGGTTCTCTCACTTCCCTGGTACCAGTGACCCTAAATTAGGGACAGGCGACTGCTTATAGCCCATTGAGTTGCTCACGGTGGTCGTTAAACCTAAAATCAAAAAAAAAACCTGTCAAAAATTCGACCTATCAAGGAATCCGGCGACAAGGTCAGGAATTATTGCGAACTATATTACATGAGTAAAACTAATCTAAATTAAAACCTATTCCGAAGAGAACAATTTATATGATGCTGGCTTTGTGCATCTGGTATCAAGAAAAACCTTTTTTCATAAAACCTCTCTAGCGTGAGAACATTGCATTATTTATAGAAAGTAATTATCGAATACTGCACAGCAGCGAATAGTGTCACTGTCAGTCTGTCAGTAACCAGAAAACAGGTACAAGGAAGCTGAAATACCGCAATTGAAAAATAAAAATTAAAAATAAAACGGTTTTTATCTCTCATAGCTCGCCATCATAGGGAGACGACAGCAAGTCAACAATCCCATTAGGTTACGTGTGATACGGGAACCACGATATCTTGCCAAACTGTGTACGAAACACTCCAGGAGAGATGTCTGTATGAATTGGTCTGTATCCCACTCGTTGCACCGCACAACGGGCTCCGTCTGATGTGGGCCCTGCAATTTCAATCCCAGAGCTTTATCAACAGGCCTGCGTTCTCTTTAGTGATGTGTCACTGTAGATCCGGACCATTCGTTGTTGACGTGTGTACATTTGTAGACAGGTGGGAAGCCTAAATGTTTTGTCTATCGTTATTGAAGTTACCCCTAAAATGGTGGAGGACACCTGGCTTGTGCTGGCATAATGTTTGATGTATGAACGGAGAAACATGGGTTTCCAGGTCGCACTATGACTGCTGAACGCTGAGGGTTGACATATGAGATCATTCTGTGACGTACCTGCCAGCAGGACGCACACGACATAAAGGCAGATAGGAATCACAATAAAACGTCTGCGTAGCTCAGTTGGTAGACCGACTTGTTCCGCAATAAGCGGACTCGGGTTCGAATCCCGGCGTAGAACAGAAAAATGACGGAGAAATTTACTTCGTTAATTTCTCCGTCATTTTTGCTGCTAATGGCGCCCGAACTATCCGGATGACCCGACCGTTCAAAATCTCGCATTGGTGGGATGTTCTTTCCACACCGCGAGATAGGAAAAATGCGCTTCGAAAAATAAAAAAAATGTGTGATGTTGCATTACACACACTAGATTTACTGGGAGTTCTCGAGTGCACGTTCTACAGTGGATGGCTGCCTGCAACGATTCATGGCGACGGCTGACCCGTGGGCCATGCCCCCGGCCCTCCTTCGGGGAGGGGGAGATCAAGGGGTCATATCAGCAATGAAACGCATTTACAGAAAAGTCTTCTGAAACTGGTACTTGAAGAAGATTAAAGGCTTGTGAAATATTGTAAGTAACTCAAGAAATTTGATTCAGTAAATAACATTACAAACACTTGGAATTCCTATTTCCCGGCTGGAAAAAACGATCCCTGTTATCGTAATGGAAGACGTTTCTGCAGACGAAGATATAACAGAATCGGTCATTGTTGAAATCTTTCTGGTGTTCAAAGATTCGACAATGTAAAGGAAGAAAGTTCAGAAGAGTGGCCGCCGAAAGACAAGAACGAGAAGGGCTACTGTATCTATAGGATTTAACCAGACAGCAAAAGATTTTGATCCAGTTTCTCAAGGAGAGCCAATAAAAGTCCGGGTGGAAAGCGATGATAACGCTGTCGTTTGAAATAACAATGCTCCCTGAACGACATATTCATCAAAACTGCTGAACGGATATTTTGCGTACAATTTCCGGGCAGATGGCTACTCAGGATTTAATTTTTATTTTAAAAGTAATCACGTTTGAATGGTGAAATGTTTGTTCATAATATTCGAAATGATATTGAAAGTGTTGGAAAACTTCACAGCCAATGAGAGGTTATTCAGTCTAACAAAAATCATCTTCTGATCTTGATGGTTCGTATTATCGTAGTTTGTTCAGAAAATTTTTCCATCCGGAAGTTAGCTCCTTCAGATTGAGCATTAACGAGCACAAGCGTGACATTAAGAACCAAAAGCTTACAACGGCTACAGCAAAGGAATTAGCAAAGCACGGCGCCACTCCTCAATGGGACGACTTCAAGAAATTAGTCACATATATAGGCACAAGAACCACCACCTGCAGGGAAATCATGGAATTACTAACACTTAAAAGCGCTTCCAATTCTGATCTTTTCACAGATCTACCAGCTGTCTGGCTTGCCCTCTTATATATACCTCCACGAACGATATTATCTCACTTGTCATCTCTTGTTTAGCATCACGTGCTCATAACGTACTCATTACGTGTAATTCGTTCTTCCTGTTTATTTTTGTTTAAAATGTTTCAGTATGATTCTGTACTCAATTTTGTAAACATTAGCCTGATGAAGCGGCTTGTATTTGGCAGTAAAAGCTAGCATTCTAGTTTTTTAATTTCTACTCCTTTATGCCACTTAAGTGGAAATCTGCACGCTCGTGTTGCAAGCACAAAATATGTCTTCTGTTTTAGCTGCACCATGCGAAGACCAAACTTTCAATACCGCTTCTTGAATAGAAAAGTATTCTCGATTTACTTTAAGGAAAACTAGGAGCTGACTGGTATCCGTTTTGTTTGTACTGTCATCAGTGCAAATGAAAATTATATGTGTACAGTATATAATTAAAGAATACAATTTCGAAAACAACTAATATCTTTAGTTCTCCTAGCAGCAGCTTATTTAGAATTAGATACAGATAGAAACTGATTTCTAAACTGTTCTTTATTAGACGTTTTTGCCATTTTAACTGGACAGATGTTCATAAATTATCCGTCACTAAACGGTTTCTTTATTCTTTCAAGTTCGTAACTCATCACATTGGATACAAGAAGTGATGACTGTTGAATCTTGGTCAGAGTACTAATTACATATTTTTGTCTTTTCATTTTCTTTCTCAATTGTACAAGAGCAATTTTTCGTTACTCGCTGCGAAGATAATCGTAGTTTTTCGAATGATTTGTGATATAGTGTCTTTTGAGATTGTACTATTTTAATACGGCTACTACGGTACTGGAAGACAAACTTGCAGGCCCGGTGGCGCAGTGGTCTAAGCGATGGTTTCTGATCATTCGTCTGAAAAGGGTAGGGGATCAAATCCCCGTAATGCATGGATGTTTTAATTGTCTTACTGCACTGGCTCTCTCCCTTCCCTGGAACCAGTGACCCTAAATTAGGGACGGGCGACTGCTTATAGCCTATTGAGTTGCTCATGGTGGTCGTTAAACTTCCAATAAAAAAAAGACAAACTAACCATTGATGTCTGTTATCTTTATTGAGGATAAACAAATAATAAAGCTACCATTCTGCTTTTAATGCACGATTTTTACTATCTACGTTTTTCTAAATTTTATAAACATCTTCGTTACACATATGCGAAAAGCAGACTACAAAACATTTAGCACGTACTCGTGGTTGAACAGCCTACAATGATTCAGGCAGGAGAAGTGGAGGAAATTCTCGGTGAGGGTTATTCTTGCTCAGTGTACAACTGCCTGTCTCAAGGTAATGGTTTTACCTGATAACTTGAATATCGGCCTCCATGTGACGTCACAGGGTCAGCGCTGAGCCTTCGTTATACTGGTCAGAGACAGCTGAAGAGAAGGCGAGTGGTGAAATGCTACCGCCTTTCCGAATAAGTACAAAAGGCTAATAGACGAATAACGATAAGGATGGTTTAATTAGGGATGGACGTTTGTGGTGAGGAATGTTTTTTGAGGAATACAAGTAAACTGCGTGACGTTCTAAATTCTACTTCGGTTAAAGGTAATAGGTACGGACCGGGCACGTTAAAACGCACGAGCAATAGTAGCTACTCAGGCCATTTGAAAGATGAAATATATTGACAAAATAAGTATAATATGCTGGCTGTAATAAGAAGACTGATGAACCACCGTTCGGTCATCATTGGTTTACATAGTTAATCAGTGCGTGTTTTTAGAGCCGTCAGTATAATGTCCAGAAAATAAATAACATTTATTAATTGATGATTTTTTTCCAGTAAATTTTCACAAGTCTCTACCAAATTTTTAGCCTTTTGTTAGGCAACAGTTTGAAATTTTAGTAATAGCAGGCATACCTTGTAACAATGTACAGTTAGGAAGGTCTTTGAAGAAAACTGAAATAGCCCCACATTAAACCTATATTTTTTTATTGATGTTAAACAAACATGCTAGGTCTTGCAAGCAAATTGAAATAGCTCCTCCTTAAATAATATATTTTGTACTGCAGTTAAACAAAGATTTGGAATTACAAAACACATGTCTTGAAAACGTAATTTTCAAAAACGGATCACAGAAAGTATTCTTCCTCTTTTCAAAACTAGAGGTTAAATGTATTTCAAATGGGGAACATACACAGTGTGCTGACTTATTGGGTTCTATGAGGTTTTCTACGCTGTTCTTTTTGTCGAAGTGTAGATAAACAGGTCGACGGACTTAGAGATGACAAAATGTTATCTTACTTTATCTTTAACATACATTTTAAGTGTCACTAGGAAGAGTAATTACGCAATGAAACCGAAACAGGCATAATTTCCAAATTCAGATCTATTTACATTTTATTCTAATTATATAAACCGTAATCCTGCTTCAAAAGCAAAAAACTACAAAAAAATAAAAACAAAACTGTTTTCCATTCCTCCTTTCCGTTTTTTGTAATTATTGAGCTGACGGTTTGAACATGAGGTGACAAAACGACGCATTGTCACAATATTTTCACACGCCTCGAACAACTTGTACGTTTTAATAAAGCTGAGTAATAACAATAAAATGTCAAAGTCGTGTGTTGTTTAGAGGTGTTGTTGAAGTGGTGCAACGTAGAGGTGAAGCGTTTCTTGTACGTTTACGAACATGTTGTATCAAATTATGAAGGCTCCCAAATACTTATGTGACGCAGATATTAGCTCACTTGAAGAATCACTAACTGAGAATAGCCGACAAAAGTGAATTGGCGACAGAAAACTCCTGTGCGTACCTCTTCCCGGATAATAAACAGCGTTTTATAAACTCACGGACAATGAAATTTTGCATACCAAGAAGAAAGCATCGGATTGAACTCAAATTTTCTGGACGTAATGATGGAGATGAATTTTACACATGATGGGAAAAACAGAGTTGTAGGGCATTTGCAGAAGGATCTGTGGCCCGCAGTTCAGTCATTTTCAATAGTACGTCGCACCACCTCGTGCGGCGATACATCCTGCAATAATTTTCGGCATGGAGGCAAACAGATGCCTGATGTGGTGCTGCGGCAGACAGGCATACTTGTGTTGGACGGTGTGCTACAAATCCCGAATAGTGTGGGACGGCGGTAGCCGGCGTTTCAACTGGTCTTACATATGACCGATAGGGGACATGTCCGGGGAGCGGGAAGGCCATGGAAATCTCTGGACATGACAGAGGCAGACCTTGATAACCCGAGGCGTGTGCGGGTGGGCATTATCTTGCTGGTATAGCGCAGATGCATTCCCGTCCAGGAATGGGAGCACATGGGGCCGTCGTATCTCATCCACATAGCACTGACCCGCAAATCATCCACGTGCCACTAGTAAAGCTGATCGGCTATCGTAAGAAATGGCTTTTCAGACCATAATGCCTGCAGTGATGGAGGTGTAGCTTTCGATAGCTCAGTTTGGATTGTGCCGTTGGCCCGGGGATCTCCGCACCCGGGCACGATGATCATTTGTCCTTACAACGAAGTGGCACTCATCTCTAAACACAACACGTGGCCATACTGTCGCGTTCCACGTCCGTGTGACCTGGCGTCAATGCACACGGATTCGGAGATGTTCTGATTTTAATAGCATCACACGTAAGAAGCGCTAGGAACCCAAGTTCGCTTCCGCGAGGCGTCGGGAGCACAAAGCAGCGGAAACATCTTCCTATGGTGGATCAGTTCCCCATGGGATCCGTTCGTTCCTCGCGCACGATCTGTCGATCCTCTCTACCGGTGGTCCTCCTAGTCCATCCGGAGCCGCTCCGCCAAGTGACACTGCCGTCAATTGTCCACAACTTCTAACACAATTGGACGGTGTGGTCAGAACGAACCACGGGGCGGGCTATGCTGCTCGCCGACCAGCCTGTGGTTTTCAGCCCGATGATCAGACCTTTCTTAAAGGCCGTAAGTTGCGTAAATCGAGGTTTCTATCATCTACCTGGAATTCTTGTCACTCTGTCCTCTTTCTAGAGTCGGTTGGTGCTTTTTGCGTTCATGGGACATCGACTACACGCCGGTTTATAAGGCTGCCGTTTCGTGATTGCAGCGCCAGCAAAGGGTGTGCGGTCATGTGCACTCGCACCAAACTTGGATCATTTGTATACCAGCACGCACTCTAGCTATTTGCAAAGTTTCGCGGTTGTAGCAAGTTTTTTTCTAGTTGCGAAAATGTGATTGTCCTTGAGTACAGTTATGTATGTTTTGTTGATTCTTTTCACGTTGAACGATTATTTTTAGGGTGGTGTACGTTAAGTCACTTTCATTAAAGCAACAATAAATAGCAAAATAACTTCTACTAAAATCTATCCCAGGCAGATATAATTCTACTAGATGCAAATGAAAGCTTCCGCTTCATGTGAAGAAGGCGAAAAGTAAAACAATCTGTGTTGAAAACTACAAATTTTAAGAAAATCGGATTTTACACTCCGTTCTGGCACAGGCTGAAAAGCAAGAGTAATGAAGCCAACATTCTGGATCTCTACACAGTCAGAAATGAAGAAACCGGTTTCCAGAATTCTTATTTGATTTGTTAAAAATACAAGGACTTTAGATACTTAGGTGAATTTCTACATTTTTCGTTCTACATCGTGATGCCAACTTCTTGGCTTGTTCGATGGTATTTCTTACCGACATTTACCTACGCAGAAACATTTGCAGGACATTTTCCAGAGATATATTGTTAATTAAGCGTGCCATAGAAGTTCATAATGCATGCGGCAAAGAAACACATTTGAATGATCGAGCTCGATATCTCATTAGAAGAAGATTCGGAAAACATGAGTTTTCGTTGGCTTGGACTAAATGACAAGTTCATTGATCATGATAATATAAAAGAGGGGAAATAAATTGCGTAGACACAATTTATCTGTAGCTAAATTCTTCAGAAGTCTAGTTATATAACAAAATGGAATTAATTTTACATGACAAGCAGCTGCCAGATTTATGAAATCTATCTTTTCCACAATGAATTCGAAATCACTTTCCCTGTTTTCAACTAGGACAGGTTTAAATCAAATATTTTAATTTTATATTGCACTGTTACTCCAATTTGTTTTACTACGTAGAGCGAGCTACTTCAGGAAAAAACTGGAATCTTACAATTCATGTAAAGAAATTAATAGTATTTGCATCAAATTGCAATATGATCGAAAAGGTGAAATATGAAGGCCTCTCAATGAGGCTCGACCTGTGTTGGAGTCCACTAAATGTCAAAAAACGCACTGCATACGTCCTAATAGCTACAATATAAAGTACTTGTGCAGGATATTTTTTATTGTATCTCTTCGAATGCAATCTCAAGTAGAGGGCACATTATGACGTGTACACTTATCAATGAAAAAAATAATTTTTCTTTTATTTTATTTTCATGTCTGCCATATATTTGACAAATGTTCAAAAACCAATGAGTGTCAAGAATGCCAGACGCTTCACAGAAACCTGTGGCTGATATAAGTAAACTTTAAAGATATCCACCATGAATGACACTGCCGTATTTTAAATTGCGTGGTCGGTACGAAATACACTGTTGTAATCAAATGCATCTATTATTTTGAATTATAGTTCTGTCCAGAGGTTTATACTCCTGTATAAAATAAATACATTCGTTCAGACTGACATACGAAGTCCCTTAATTTATGTTTGAATTTATATTTCAAACAGTATCTGTATGATAAATGGAAAACTATGACTTTCCAAAGAATTTTAATAAGAATATATTCTTAAGAAAATTGACCTGTGCAAAAGGAATATACTATGGTAAAAACACTAAGTAATTTTCCACTTCTGCAGAACATTATTTAAGCTATATTCTCTGGGCATATTTGCCATCCGGTGAATTGACATTCAGTTTAATATACATAAAATTCTATAAATTTATTTCTTCAACCATAATTTTTGTTGGAATAAATGCTCTGTATTATTTATTGCAGAGCATTTTCTGTGCCCTATCATCCAAGCGGAAGTAAGTTAAATACACCAATTGGGTGGAGTACGCAGTATGCAATACAAAAAGTTTTTAATTCAATGCCGACATTTTAAAATCTAGTTATAATAAACCTTTGCAGTCGGGATTTTACATCAACAGGTGATGTTATGCACCTTTTAGTAGGAAAACGATTCAGTATCTCAAATGGAAAATTTAAGCAGAAAAGGATTTGTTGAACTTACCTAAAGTAAAAACAATAACAGCCTTTTATCAATTTAAACATGTTGAATTAAAAATTTTAGCAGTTACTTTTATTTGATCTATTTTCCAAGAATATAGTGACTACAGACGGGTTGCAGAAGATTTGACGTTCTGATATATTGATAAGCATGCATCTCGCTCTATGCTTTGAGTTGTCTGCAGTCTTTGTATGTCATTTTTAGTTAAAGTATACGTCTCTACTCCATACTTAAGCACTGGCACTTTAGAATTCATTTGCACAGAAGAAATTAATTTTAACATGCCGAAGAATTCGCACTTTTCCATCTGCAATAGTGAGTCGGCTCCCCATCGCGCTGCAAAAATCTCTGTTACATATATCGGGGATTACCCACAAATTCAAAACCCAGTAATCAAAGTTCAAAGACGTAGAAGACAAAACACATTGTTTCAGGCACATGCCATAAAACGATGTGTTATCGAACTATCGGCGTCTGAGACATTGGAGTTGAAATATAGATTATCGGTTCCAAAATGTCGAGTTTTTTTGCGATTGAGGTAGGAATTTAAAATTGGCGGTGTCCACTAGATCTCCCATGCTAATAAACTGAAGCCGGGTTTATACGCTTTCGCGTTGAAAGTAGTACCTGCCAGCTTTCGAGTTACTACCAGATGAAAAGCAGAAGATTTTCATTAAAAAAACGGTTAGTGATATCTGCGTATTTTTTTAAGATTTTGTTTTATCTCAAGTTATAAACAAAATTAAATAGCAGTGGAAGAGCGAATGAAAAAGGCTATCGCTCTTCCACTGCAATTCACATTTATTTTTCTTAAAGCGATTGAGAAGGCTTTCTCGAAAAATTAAAAAAGTCCAATATTCAAGAGTAAAACCAGATATAAAAAAGTATTCCTAAACATTAGAAAGTGTGTGAACTGTTTACTTAAGACCAATTTTACATTTAAACTTTTAAATTTATTCTGTCTCTATAAAATATCGTATGATATTGCTTCACACAAAAATAATATTCTTCAAATTTCAGTGAATTTATTTCAGCAAAATTTTCAAACAACGGTGCTGGATTCACAATTTTTTGGGGCAGTCATGTTCACAGAGATCGGACTTCAAATATCTACCAACAAGTAATTGGACACCTGTGATAGCAAAGGAAAACAAAGTTTATTCACCTTCAGTAGTTGGTGGAGCCTCCACGAAAGGCGATTACAGCTGCGACCCACCGGAGCATACTCTCAACAATGCGTTGTACGACGGCTAGTGGCATTTTCTTACACTCGGCTTGGAGAAGACAGGTCACTTCCTTCACCGATTTCGGACGGTTCGAGCACCCCTTAAGTCGACGCTCCAACTCGTCCCAGAGGTACTCGATAGGGCTAAAGTCAGGGCTCTGAGCAGGCCAGTCCATTCGATTAACTCCATTGTCACCGTACCAAGCCATGGTGGACCTCGCAACATGACAGGTGGCATTTTCATCCTAAAAGTTACTTGGGTCCACCCCGTAAAACTGCCACAACGTAGGAAGCGCATGGTCATCCAAAATGGTGCAGTAGGTCTCGGCGCTGAGTCTTCCAGGAATTGCGACCAAGGGTCCCGTGCCATACCAGGAGAAACACCCCCATAGCATAATTCCACCGCCGCCGAACTTAACAGTTGGCACAATACAATCCGGAACGAGGCGTTCTCCAGGCAGACGCCACACCCAGACCATGTCATCCCAACGGTAAAGGGTGAAATTTGATTCGTCACTCCAGAGATCCTGTTTCTACTGTTCAACGGTCCACTGCCGACGTTCTTTGCACCACGTTAGCCGAGCAGCGCTATTGGACTAGGTGGTCAAAGGCTTGTGGGCGGCATCACGTCCATGATAACCGAGCAGATGGGTTTCCTTACGGATGGTATTCATTGAAAGAACACTCCCGGATGCCTGTTGAAACTCCTCACGGATGTGGCCCATCGTTTTGGTGCGGTTCTTCCGATTGTCTCTGGCCAACACCCGTCGGTCTCTAACTCCCAGTTTTGTGGGTCAGCCGGGTCGGGGCACATTCCGACAGTCACCTCTCATCTTCCACTGGTAAATCAGGTAAGCCACTGTCGATTTTGGGTACTTCAACTTGCTGGATATGTCACGTATGGATCGGCCATTTCTGTGATACACGACGATTACACCTTTCTCGGAATCAAAGAGATCCGAACTGCGTGGCATCATGCATGCGACTGATTGCGTTGTTGTTTCCCACACGATATTTAACGGCGGCCTCCGTGACGTGTATCAGGACTGCAGATATCGTCGATTGCAGGTGTGTCCAATTACTTGTTGGTAGATACTGTATGTACTTCTGTCTCATTGTCAAAACGAATATTAAAAAAAATGAAAGAAAGCTAAAGCTAGACTACGAGATTTCCCGCAATTTTTACTTAAACCGATTGTTGCTCATAAAACATTACAAAACAATTAAAAACGAATATTGTTGAACATGAACTTTTTGAAAAGCTAAATTGGTGGACTTTACAGTTCGGCCCCTGTCATTTGCTTCAACCACTGCGTTCCTGAGTAGTGATAGGTGACGCCACAGCTGCTTCCTTGTAATCGGTGTTTGGTCCCGCGCTGTATGGGTTACGCAGTAGCTCTTTGCTCAGTGCGTGAGCCGTTTACTTACTTCTGTGCGCCCTGTTTTAAGCGATAGGTGGCTTGCGTTTTTTCCAGCGTGCGTTGTAGCTCTGTTAGTGTGGAGATGTGAAATTGGAGGCGATTCTTCGACGAAGTTGCGAAGGATGAAGAAACATGTATTGCATTGTGTAAGCGGAAAGGATTGCTTCCAGCCGAACGAAGATTTTCCGCAGGTCATCCAATGAGTTTGCGTGTGGATATATGTCATCGTTTCGGACCATTCAGGTGTAGGAAGAATCACGTTACAGAAAAAAGTGAGCAGTGTTCCCGTTTACCTGGGACGTGGTTTGAAGCTGTTTGTATTCCTCTTGATAAGGTGATGACTCTTTTATATTGTTTCGCCAAAGGATTGTCCTATGATGATGCAATTGAGGAACCTTCCATGGATGGAATTTCCACATCCTCTGCGACAGTCAGCGATTATTGTCAGTCTTGCCGAGAACAAGGCGCAGGTTTTATGGTAGCATACGAAAAAGACGAAGGACATCTTGTAGGCTCTGGTGTAATCGCGGAAGTGGATTAGGCGAAGGTTGAGAAGCGGAAGTATAATCGTGGTCGTCTTGTTGAGGGCACCTGGATCCTTGGCATCTTTGAACGAGATACGAAACGAACCAGGGTAGGGATCTGCCCTTAGAATACCGCTGTGATCACACATTGCTGCCGGTCATCAAGAGAAAATTTCATTAAAAATGAAAATTGTATTTCCATGCATTTATAGAAAATGTGAGCCACCAAGAAGCCTTTTGAAAGTAGTATAAATATACAAAATTATTATAAAAAACAAAAATACACATTCGTAATACGTCGTATCTGTACCTAATTTTTTTATTTCTTGATAATTGCTTTTGAGTCAAACACAGTCACTGTGTATATATGATGTGTTTGTAGTAAACATTCGTTTAAATAAGAATATGTTATGAATAATAATCTAAGTTCATAATCTACACTGTTCTCAAAAAATTATTTAGAAACTTTGTAAACAGCTTGGATCCTTACAACATACTTTAAACACACAGAATATGCAACTCTGCTATAATTTCAAAACATTAAATAAAATTTAACTTCCTAACGACGAAGGTTCTTCTATTGCTGTGGCTGACAGGTGGCTGTTTATGAAAAATGAAACGCAAATGCTCCAGGATTTGTTGTTGAACGGCTGTAGAAAAAAATGACAGCGCAAAGATTTAATTTTTTTTAACTGCAGTCCCATTTCATAAAACAAATGCATATTTTTCCCGAATTTCATTTGGAACCTATACGTAAGTAGAATGTGAGATTCGAATGTTCTCTCAAAAAGTAGACATTTGACAAAAAAGATGTTTCGTAATACAAACGAAATTTCTGACAATAATGAAATGTGCCTTAGGTTAAGTGTGATAAATTAAAATAAACATTAAACTAACATAAAAAAATAATATTTTCTTTTGAAGTCACAACACAATGTCGTGCTTTCAAAGAGTGTAGCCTACAATCATGCATTAAGAAATTAGCTACCACCATATATTTTCATTTCGTAACTCAGTTTCATAAATCTAATGCCCAGTAATTTGATAGTTAATTCACACCTCGGCTGTTCAATATGGTGAGAACATGATCACGGCTTTACTAAAGAAGTTCAGAAGTTTAATTTTCTAATTATATATGATTTTATTTTCAAAAGAAACAAGTGGAATCTGGTATTTCACTAAATTTTGGAATATGAAAGTGGGTAGATTTTTCACACACACATGTATGTATACATATATTTGAGGACCTCAGGAGCTACAGGCCAGCCTCCTATCTGTAGTTTATAAAACTTTCACTGAGGTTTTTTCACATCGCTTGAAGGTAACACTGGACGTGCTTCAACCGCGGGAACAAACTGGATTCAGGATTAGCTACAGCAGTATAGATCATATCCATGTGCTGACAGAATTAATTGAAAGAACAAGAGAATATGAACTCCCATTATGTATGGCTTTTGCCGATTATGCAAATTCCTTTGATTCCGTGAAACTTCAGCAGTTACAATGGTTTTCAAATCCTGCGGTATTGAAGGTGCATGTATTAGTTTTATTAAAAACATCTATGAAAATGAAAGTGCAAAGCTTAGACTATTTGACGATACAGCACCAATAAAATTTGAAAAGGGAGTGAGGAAAGTTAACGCCATATCTCCCAAATTCTTTAATGCCACATCGCAAAGGTCTTTCAATCGTTGACCTGGGAAAACAGAAGGAAAAAGGTTAATGGAAACTATTTAACTCACCAATGGAAACTATTTAACTCACCAATGGAAACTATTTAACTCACCTTTGTTTTGCTCATGACGTAGTCATTTTTGCAAACTGCCTCTTCAAAATTGCTTAGTATGATCCAAAATCTTGCTGACAAGAGTAAAAATGTGAGATCAAAAATGAACTTTCAAAAACAAAACTGATGTATTATGCTTTTACAAGAAATGAAGATTTATCGAATAATGTGGAAAAGCTGAAGATAACTGATACCTACATTTATCTTTGTCAACAGATATCAAGCAATGGTCACATTGATGAAGAAATTCACTTACGTATAAAAACTGGTTGAAGAGCTTTTTTAAGAAGCAGCACAATATTTAAGAGCAATGTGCCATTATGTCGTAAAAGTAAAGTGCTTAATCAATGTATCCATTCAGTGCTTCCGTACAAAGCAAGGACGTGGACCTCACTTGATCAAGTCATAGAAAGACTGCCGACAACTGAAAGAATCCTGGAGAGATTTATGCTTGGTGTAAATAATCGTGATCTATCCACACTCGTCATTACAATTTATAAATTCGAAAATTGGAAAAATCTTATCTTCAGTGAAGACATTTTTCTTTCCATCATTATTTGTACCATTTTCAAGTATAAGCACAATCGTTCTGATACTTTGATTTATCTAATCACAGTCAACATTTTTTTCCACTTTTCCATTAATTAATGGGAAACATTTATTTTTCCCGATACTCCGTTATAGATTCTTGGTCTTTTTCACATTCGATCTTCACTGTCAAACGATCTTCCCACGATTTTATCCATACATTAGTAGAATTTGATGTATTGGAGAACACACAAATCTTTTGTTGAAACAAACGAAGCTAAATAAAGCGCAGGTTCCTATCCCACGTGAGGGAGATAAAAATAGTAGTGACATCTGCGTCTGTAAGCACGCTGTCATGCTACTTGGAAATGGCCTCAGATGTCATGCAGCTGTAACACTGTCCGTTGCAGCGTGTAGTTAAGACCCCTCTCTCGAAAAACCCATTTATGTTGAACCCATCACCCCATCAGTAACGTAGCAGAAATGTCTGTTCTTTTTTCGAATTATCCCATTTTAAATTTTCAACATCGGTATTTGGCGAATTCTCCGAAGCGCTTGTTCGCGAAGTTCAAGTTTTCATCGCAAATTTCTACTAAAACGAGCTACACGTTAACCTCAGTTGCGGAAATGGGAAATTCTACAAAAAATAAAGTCAGATAAAATTATCTCTTTTAAGAATTCTTGGAGTTGTATTTTACTACTGGAAATATCAAAGACACTGTTATTTCAGTGTTCATTCGGGTGATATTTTTCTCATTTATTCTTTAGTATTAGATACAAGCAAAACTTTGGCGAAAACGATAATGACTTTGGAATCCCGCCAGATCGTTTTCCTATAGCCATATGTTTCTAAATAATTACAGAAAACCCTTACTTTTTGTAATTAAAAAAAATTCTTACTTTCAAAATGATAATATGCAACAAAAAAATAGTAAGATGGCTAATATTAAATAAATCTATTAACAATTTATGTCGTTCTCATTTAGTTTCATATTTTACAAAATATGAACTTGAATGAGTAAACATTCTTTAGAATCATATTGATTCAGTGCTTTTATACATTAGTAAACAAAAAAAGTGGCATAACGCATGACTCATGTGAGTGGAAAATCTCCTTTAATGGCGTAAATAAAAACACAATAATTGACTACATTTCGCTCCCCAGTGTGACGCTTCATCTGCACTACATCATGATACCCTTAGAACACTAAGCGACAACTCTGGAACAATTCAAGAGATTTTCACATTTTTGAACGAAATTATTCCCTTCATGTAGAGGTCAGTGTTTGAACAATGCTCACGTATTATGGATGGGCCCTTATCAGTAGATTTTTGATCGTTTGTTCAGGAGATTTCTCTAGGAATCTCACAGACTCAAGAGCAAGCTTTTGTTGCACGGGTGCGAGCTAGTTATTCCCTCTCAGTATTTTAAAGTGTATTTAAATGCTAAGCTGAATCATTTATAATCAGAAGTTCATCTAGTTTTGATCAATACATAGGGCTCTATTCCTGTGCGCACGCATTTGAGTATCGCGATGCCACGAAACATATGTCTATTGAGTATCATCAGTAACAGGGAACTGCTACGTGAGACGAGTTTTTCATACTACCATGCTGTCTGGCCTCAAACAGCACAAGGAACCATTTTATATTAGTTAAATGACAGTGACCACAAAACCATTAAATTTTGCAGACACAGCCGCGTTATGTTAATTAAATGATATTGACCGCAAAATCATCAAACGTTTCAGTCATTGTCATGGTACATTAACTAAATGACACTGCCTGCAAAAACATTAAATTTGCAGCCACTGTCATTTTATATTAATTAAATGAGGTTGAGAGTTTTTCAGTGGTTGTAACTTGTTTTTGTAGAGTTCTGAACTAGGAGGAATTATTGAAAAAAAAAGTTATACATTTAATGATAAAATTTCGTAAATTCTAAAATCAGAAAACAGGAACGTGTAGCATTTTATGACGATGCAGGAATTACTCTCCTGTTCTAGAACTTCTAGACTTGCACTTAATGTCAACAAAAATTCCTATTGTCTTCTATGTGAAAATCCAATACTTTTTATGCACAAATCCGTAACCTTTAACGACCGTAACTCCCGAAACATCTTAACATCCAAACTTCCCCGACTACCCGAAAACAGCCAGTCTTGAGAGAGAGAGAGAGAGAGAGAGAGAGTAATATTTCTACACACAAGTATTATTTGAATTTACTCGGATCACTTGATTAGTAACAGTAGACCTGAGTCACCATTTTTGTCGCTAAACAGGTAAGTAAAGCAAGTTTTGGTATTTCCAAGGAAAAAATTATTTAGCCCTAGCACATCGCCTGTCTTCCCCTTAGACGAAATTTAAATTATTCCCCACGGGGGACGTCCGCAGGTCATTAAAACTGGAGATCGAATTTTTCGTGTGGTTACCCAGTGCAAATCCTCCATTTGTCAAATTCTACAAAAATGGGAGGGGCAAAATTGTGAAAGCAGCAAAACAGAAAGTTTTGGGCGTAATGGCATTTTCATCAACACGAGATTTTAGAATTTTGACATTTCAAGGGTCAAAGGTTTTCATAATTTATGTGCTTTAAACTTAAAAACACAGTTTCCTGAATTGCCATTATGAGTTCAGTTTGCAAGCGAATAAAACAGCAAACATATTTTTTTTCCTGATGAAAGTCCCGCTGTCAAACATAACTGGTAAAACACTTGCTTTTCCACATTTTAATTGCTTAAACACATTCGATAACAATGGTGCAGAAATAGTATCTGTGTAAAAAAAATCGTTCATGATTTAGCCATGTAACGTACTGTACCGAAAAAAATCAAATTCTGCGCTAACCACGAGTCAACAGCGAAGCTAGTGTTACCGTTGTACTGTAAATCGTTGTATTTTCAATATTTATATAGAGAAATTATTCTGAAATAAGGATTAAATCTGAGATCAGTTAGCGTAACATGAAGAATTTCGGAAAGATGAAGTGGGGAAAATAACATAAGCAAAGAGTAAAAAATCGTATGTGCTTAGCATGAAACCCTAATAAAGTCCCAGAAAAAAATTAGTTAACGAAACGAACAATAACTAGTGCTTTCGTTAAAATGGAATCAGATATTGCGTCGCATAGGAGACTAGAACAGGAGGAAAGACGTCGAAAAAGGAGTTTTTGTTCAGAACATGGATGTTGTTAGATTTTTATTTAATATTATTTTCGGAACATGAGATAAGAAAAATATAATCCCATATTAGGTGACAAAGACGAATTGTAACTTTCACTTTTCGGCAAAGGTTTATGTGAAGAAAGTAAAATTGTCGGCGTGTTACATAGTCTATCTTTTATAAAATATGTACAATAAAACATCTTCAGAAATATGAACAGTAAACGTTTCGCTGCTTTAATTCGAAGATTTAACTAATAATTCAACATACCGCATGCCTTCAACAGACAAAGATTGAGCCTTCAGGTAGTAAAACATGATGGTCCGACATTGTGATCCTCGTATGATAGTTTCTGGTCTCATGATGTGCACATAAAATACTGCAGTCAAATCAAGATTACCTAAGTTTTAGACAACAGAAAATATGTCCAACTGTAAATATCCTGATTCTGCTCATTCTTTTGTTTTAGTGCCTTCAGAGGAACATAGGATGAAAAGCAAAGCACCTTTGTCATCTCTTAGATGACAAAGGTGCTTTGCTTTTCATCCTATGGTTTTTTCAGTGATATGGTGAACATATTCGTGTTAAAAGGTTGAGAAGAATCAGTGGTCACGAAAATTAAATCTGCTAACTCTACCTTGCATAGAAACAAGTGAAAAATTAGAGTACATGATGTGTTTGAAAAAATGGGGCTACAATGTACTGCTACATGCGACTATTTAGGGTACGGTGGCCACACGAAATAAAAGAACGAATATCGACTGCTTTAAAAATAACATTTGGGTACATTCAACACTGTACCTAACAAAGAAGATGAAAAGAAAGTTTAAACACTTTTTGGAAGTGTCAAGCAAATGACACTTATGGCAGGGTCTTGTCTGATTTCTTAACGATGAAACGTAATCAGAGGGGATTCGCGCATTTGGTTTAATATTGTTTACCGATCCTAACCGATCCTCCCACATACAGCTCTGTCTCCTAGCCAAATCTGTTCATCAGTACCATATTCAGATTTCTGCTTCGTTCGAAAACAAAACATTATAGTTTTATTTGACTCTATTAAGTAATAATTTGGATTGGACAAATAATATTCCAAATGTGATATTTCCTCATATACCGAAGAGTTCTTGTCTACCATTATATATTAAACTATCATGCGGAATAGCTTATAAAAAAAAACGTTCTGCTGATGGTAATGTATCGTTATTTAAAGTTATACAAAAATTCGATTATAGATCTCACGTAAAGAAACAGTTGGCTCAATGTATATTAAATCATTATTAGCAGCTTATTTGAATGTGTAGACGTTCTAGAAAATAATATTTTCCAAATTATAATTAGTAAAACCACGAAAGGTCGAAACACGAATTCAGAGACAGTGAAAATCTTCAGAATGGATTCCATCATGGACCGAATAACGATCTCCAATTGACAATATACTGCAAATGTTCCTAGAAGGAGTGATAGATTTGGTTAACTGTTAAAATGATGGAAAACGAACGCAAAGGAAGAGACAAAGAAAAAAACCACATTGGCGGATGTGCGAATGAAATCCGAAAGCAAGCGGTGCGACGTGGATGAAAAATTCAAATGATACAGATATATTATACTGTAAAGCACGCTTGTGGAAAATTTCATCCAGCAATGGGTTCTTAAATGTTTATGATGATAACATAGGTTAGCGATGAGTTTTTTCTTCAAATCGAATGGTGTTTCTTATGTATTTTTTAATGCAGATGTCGGGAAAAATACTCAAAAATTCTATCAAGTACAGTTTCGACAGAAATCAAGAATTTCGGTCTGGGATGTTTGTCACTAGAATATTGTTGAAATATTTGATTATATATATTTAAACATGGTTCTTGAGCCATTCGCGGGCATGAAAGGGTAAGGTGTGTACATTTACGACTGTTATGGCTTCAAGAGGTTGTGTCGAACTTGTAGTGAAAAAGCAACACCAGAAGATCACGGACTTTGTTGGAAATGTGTATTTTGCATACTTCGGTGTAAGGGTTGGAGACCAAGACAAGTCATGGACCACACATCGAGTGTGTTCAATTTGCGGGGAAGGACTCCGCATGTGGTCTAAGGGTAAGGTGAAATCTTTTTCGTTTTCGAGTGCCTATGATACGGAGTTAGCCCTGAAACCACAGCGGTGCTTGCTACATTTTTCGTGCAACATACAGGGGTACAGCTTAAAAAACAAAAAATAAATCTTCTACCAGATCCTTGAATCTGCACTGCGCCGTGTGAATCAATGATCCTTGAATCAACCTGCACCTTCAGGGAGCGAGTCAGATGAAAATGCTGCTGACAATTTTCAAAGCGACGACTGCAGTGACCCCCAAGCTGTTTTCACAATCAAAATTGAACGACTTGATCCTAGATCTGGTCCTTCCAAAATATGCTGCTTAGTTGCTAGGCTCTAGACTCCAGGATAAGAACTTGTTAACCCCTGGAACATTTTTCTATTGGTTTCAAAACCGAGAGAAAGACTAAGTGCCTTAATTTTCTCAAGACGGTGAACTTGTTTACTTCTCCGATGTCCCCGTTTGATGCAAATGTTCAAAATTCAGCATGCGGCGAAAGATTGGAGACTTTTCATTGACTCATTACAAAGAAGTCTGAAAGCTGTACTTCTTCACAACGGCAACAAATACGCCTCCATTCCGATTGGACGTTCCGTTCATTTGAAAGAGAGGTATGAGGATTTAGCCTTGATCCTGACCAAGCTTAACTACAAGGAATAAGAATGGACCATCTATGGCGATCTGAAAGTGCTCTCTATGATCCATGGTCAACAGGGTGGCTACACCATATACCCCTGTTTCCTCTGCAAATGCCACAGTCGTGCTGTAGCCAAGCACTGGACTCAGAAGGTCTGGTCAAGCAGGACGCTAAAAGTAGGGGAAATGAACGTGCATTTCGAATCTTTGGTGGAAACCAAAAACGTACTCCTGCCTCCACTTCACATCAAACGTGGCGTCCCGAAGCAGTTTGTGAAAGCCCTGCAAAAAGTGGGTGATACTTTCAAGTACCAGGCAAGTAAGTTTCCACGGCTGTCAGAAGCGAAGCAGAAAGATTGATTTTTCTTCGGTCCTAACATTCAAAAACTCATGAAAGACGAAATCTTGGAAACCAAAATGGATGACATTGAGAGACCGACTTGGACATCCATAAAAGAAGTTGAAAAATGTTTCTTGTCAACCAGAAAGACCCTTACTTCAAGAACATCGTAGGAAACATGCTGGAGAGCTTCAAAGCCTTGGGCTGCTCAATGAGCTTGAAGCTCCACTTTTTGAACTCCCATCTAGGCTATTTCCCACAAACGTTAGGCGCTGTGAGTGAAGAACAAGGAGAAAGATTCCACCAGGATATAAAAGAAATGGAACGGAGGTACCAGGACCGTTGGAATGTGAACATGATAGCAGACTACTGCTGGCTGCTGAATACCGGGGAGCCGCAAGCAGTGTACAAGAAAAAAAGTTCTAAACGGAGCTTTGAGTGGAAGAAGAAGATAATTTATAAATATTTTTGACTCTGTTAGCTATAACAAACATAACACATTAATAAAATGTAAAATAAAGCTAATTTTTATTTTTTTTTGTAAATAAACGTTTTTGACTCTGCTAGAACTTTTGTGTGATTTGCGTGGATCTTTATCCTCACTTTGTGGGAAAACCTTACGTGATAGAGGGGAAATCTCAGTATTTCTGAGCTCAGCGTATCGAAAAACATCAGAAACACTTAAAACGGTGCAGAAAAAAAGGATTATTTCGCAGACATGTGTAATCGATAATGCACTGTCAGGCGCATACAAAGCTGGTTCTACGACAAACATTTAAATGATCTTTCTGATGTTTTATGTAACTGATCCTTGTTTAACTGTACGCTTCCTGTTTAAAATAACACAGAAATCACTCGATTCGTTTCGAAAACGTGAATACGACGGCTCCTACAAATTTGCTATTGATTCAGAATTTTGTGAAAAACCTCTTCAACTATTTGGAATGTACAAATGGAAAGGAATGAGGTAACATCAATTTGTTGGAAACAAAATTAGTAGTGAAATAACTTGAAGGAAGAAATTACAGTAAAAGCGAAAGTGCACACTGCACTTCGCACAAAACACTCTAAAACGTCTTGCATGATATTTCGTTTCCGAGGGTCGTTTCTTTCATAAATATTTTTACACACCCATATATTTAAAATGTTTCCGTAACGCTTTCATATTAAGAAATTAAAAGACGTGTTATTTACGCTATTTATGATACTGTATTTAGTGTCACTTTTCTTTTGTTTCGGTCTAAACACTCTCGGTCTGATCACAATGGCATTTTATTTAAAAAGACACAGATTGTAAAGTTTCTGCCGTTGGTCCGTAAGGCACATAACCTCCTATATTCAAAGAGATATGAAGATTTAGATTAATATAAAAATAAATTTAAATCTTCATATCGCATGGGCGAAGTCTGCTTCAAACCGTCTTTTAAAACAACCGCAAACATAATTTTTTTTTGGTTGAATGTTTAATGACCACAATAAGCAACTTGATGTGCTATAAGCTGTCTCCCGTCCCTAATTTAGGGCACTGGCTCAAGGGAAGGGAGAGAACTAGTGCAATAAGGCAAAAACCACATCCATGCCTAACTGGGATTCGAAGCCAGACCCTTCTCGGAAGAATGGTCACAATCCAGCGCTAATAACACTGCGCCGCCGGGACGGCAACTCAAAATCTGTATGTCATTGCTATTATTAGTAAATTACTTCACGTGGCTCATTGGGAAACACACATAAGTCTCGAGAGAAAGTGTTGCACATTGCTGATGATAGGATGCATAATTATTGGTGACACGTTCTACGTTACACATTTTGTTTAGACTTTATATGGGGACCAAAACCACACAAGGGAGGTTGAAAAGATTTATGTTAGAAACGAGAAACACATACACAACGGTGTGGAGGGAAACCTTGTTGCACTATAATAGTGTGTAAATGCTATCCTGTCAAATAGGTATGGCATATTTGAATTTGCATGACGCTCCAGACAATCATGTCAGTGTTTGTAAGTTATGGTTACAAAACCAATTTGAAGACGTGTTCCTTAGGGATCCAGAGGTCGTCAACCGAGAAAGCTACGGTGTCTGACAGTTGTCTACGCCACCAGACATCGCTGCTTCTACCGGTGGATTTGACAGTTATCTCTATCAGGACAATACCAGAAAACCTTAAGTGAACATGCTGCGACCTTATGTTTTTCCAGTGGAATATAATGTTATTTCGCTAGGAATTTAATGTTTGTAACTCAGTTACAAATTGGACTCGGATTAAGTTTTTTTAATTTGCAAAATTCCACTGTGGCATTACTTAATTATTTTCACACGGCATAAAAATTACGTGTACATGTATATCATGCATGGAAAAAATCAGAAGCAGATTTATTTTTTTAATGTGTTGATTGACATCAAAACGAAACAATATTAATCTTCGCCTGTCACATGGCATTTCAACTTTTAGTTAATTGTCTAAAATATTTACTACATATGGTAAATTGTTACAGATAAATCTAAAAAAATCATCCTCAGATGACCGTCACAGGTTTAAAAAGAAAAGTTCTTAAATTTGAGTTTTAAAGATCAAAGTTATTCTCAGATGGGCATCATCGGCTTAAAAAGAAAAGTAGTTATCAGGAAATCTGTGTGAATGAATTTAATAAACAAAAAATGTCGGAGTAGGGACAGTTGAGCCTTCCGAAGTCTCATACGTGTCGATCGTTAAAGCTATCGACAAATTTAATAAGGACTGCTCATGCGTTACAATAATATTTTCTTAAATAATTGCGTCTTCCCAAACTTTAAATGCTTTAAAGACTTTTTTGTTAAGTATGGATAGTAGAATCCTCCTGTAAATAGAAGTACACCTGCTATCCCTGTATAAAGAAAGAGACAGGGTAAATATTGTCATTATGATCATTACATGGGACTGCTTCAATTCAAGTGAAATTAGCTAAATTTTCGGTTTCCCAATCATTGAACATAGCGACTTTTTTAGCACACAGATATCCCTAATTTGTGAAATTTTGGGAATAATACTTTTCTTCCTCATACAACAGTAGAACAAGAATGTCTGAAAACCCCGAAATTAGGGAAAGCTTGTGTTAATGTTATGTTTTCCGAAAAATGTACGTTTTGTAAATACAGTATATTATTAAAAATTGTTTCTTGAAGTTTTCTAGTGGTATTTATTGGCCCACATCCCGATACCTCTTGTGTTTCATTATAGAGATAATAGGATTTTCCCAGTATTCGTTTGTAACAGTACTCAAAAATAAAGTTTTGCATCGCTTAACAAATTGAACAAAGTTGCATCCTCGCAAATGAGAAACACGACAATGATTTTTTTTTTCTTCGTTTGAAGTGCGATGAATTTTCAGATAGGGGTATAACCCCGTTGTATCTAAAGAGTAGTCGTCGGAAATGTATATGCTAAAACATCCAAGAAAAATTCCATGAGCTTTAGACATTAGAATACCAAACGCTGCATTTTGAAAATCTGTAAATGTCGTTCATTTTCGTAGCAAATGGAGAGGAACCGGTGCTGATATCACAAATACTATTCAAAGACAGTGCAAACATTTCAGCGCCAATTTGTCACAGACGTGCCAATCTCCTCTGTTTGTAATTTACAAAATTTATAGTATTTAGAATATCGCATTGTGGATGTTTGTAATACATATGTCACAATTAATAGAAATATCGAACAAAAGCAGTTGAATTTTAGATGAAAGCAACATATGTATATATCAAATTTTTTGGCAGATTGTTGAGAAATGGCATCTACCAATTTCTGTCAAGCGTACGGAAGAAAATGGGGTTGAAAAAGAAAAAGGTGACCGTCAACTCAGTTAATGATGTCATATGAGGTTGGAACATTTATGTGATATTCGTCCTGAGGAAACTGGGTCCACAGTGCAGTGAAATTTTGATCGATAAGAAAATTAAATTTATTGTGCCTAAACGTGGTTTCTTCTTTATCTCATAGTCATAGCAACCGAATGTGGTCTATAACTAGACTACTTACCGACAGAGTTAGTGACCCAAAACTTTCACAGTGCGTATTCTATTACTTCATTTTTAGGGTAAAAATGATCGTTTTGAAAGTTTCCTGCTAACTGTATTGTTCAATAAAGATTTTTCTAATACGTTGGGTTTCCTTATCCTGAACACATTTTTCCGAAAAAACAGATTCAAGGCATAATGAGCGCAAAGTAGAGGAGAACTCCCGTAAATATTAATCGACTCCTTATGCTCGTAATTATATCATTGAGTTCGTAACTGTTGTGATTTTCAGACATGTGGAAATGTTAAATTAAAAAGAACACTAACACCCCAATTGCACAGCACGCAGTAGTAAAAATACTTTTTACTATTCTTTATTCATGGTAGAAGACTGTAAGCTTAACAGTAAAACAGAACATGCTAGCAATAACAAAGTCATATACAGAACTGAGTTGTATGTAATAAAATTTATTTAATAAAAATTTAAATGATGACACGATGATATCCATTAGATGAAATGTGTTGACAAATAGATGAACCATTGCTGTAATAAACGTTGATTCGAACAGACACTATGTTTGCTGAAATAAAGATCACAGCAGTCCTGCACACTTAATCACCTTGCTTGTGACAGAAACTATGTACATATCATGAAGCGTTCTAATATGTACAGATAAGAAACATTTTGCAAAACAATTTGCTTCCTAATGAAAAAGAGCAATTCTATTTGAAAGAACATACACACAGAACTTCATTGACACTCTACCGCACACAAGCAAAGACCACAGCAGATTGTAAACAGAAGAAGGTTCTCGTATCAACTTCGCTTACGTCACATCACGAGAGAGATCCATGTGTCGTGACGTTTCAAAGTGTACTTTAGTACACAACAGCTGCGCCTGGTACGTGACAATTCATTTGAAGCGCTGTACTATTCAAGTAGGATGATCTGCGTTTTTCTTTTTCTTTTTTTTTTTGCTTTTTTTATCGCTGAGGGTCTGTGATTTCAACAGTAACTTGCTTTCTCCTGCTGATAGCGATGCAGCGCCAAGTAGTTAAATCGATATTTTGATCAATTTCATTGCTTTCTTTGTACGTAAAATGAAGATACTTCCATGTGATGGAGAACATTATTTCCTCCGGAAACAAAATTTAGTTTGAGATGATAGAAAACCAGATATTGAATGTCTTTTAACATATTCCTTTTATAGCATGTTTATGGATTTCAATAAACGCGGGAAACAGCTGCTACGAACACGCGTTAATCTATAAGGACGTGGTCGCAATGAAATAATGTTACACACAGTTGTGAGTCTTTCATTTGTTCGGAGCCTGAAAATCCCTTCCCCATTCTCTAGAAAAATTTTAAGGTTTCATTACACACGATTTTTGGAAAATTTCCTCAAAAAAAATTATTATCCTGTAGCACGAAACATAGATTCTTTGGGAGTCAACAGTTCTCAGCTTTTTCTTTTGTTGTGAGTTTCTTACGCATTTCACAGCTGAAAAATAGAAATAACTAGCAAAGCTATTGTTGGAATTTCTCTTTCCATGAATAAAAGAAAACGTCTAAATTGTATAAAAACGTGGGCATGTCATGCGTCATATTGACAGAAAGTTCTGAAGTTGGGCTGTGGGTTTTTTACAGTAAATCAAACTTCCAACCGGACGCAACGAACACGTAGAAAACACATTTCAAATTCCTTCGGTACCTAACAATGCATTGTTGCTGCTACTTATATGAAATATTTTCAAGTTAATTTAATCGAAACCTTTACCATCAATTAACCCTTTAAGGACCATAACACCCAAACTCCCGTACGTAGAAACGACCATAGCTGGCCGAAACTCCTGTCTAAAGTGAGTCAAATTTCCTACCCTTACCCGTTCTTCAAATTTTCACGACCTATGGGAGATCAGCAAGAGTCCCCTTCAGTCACTATTGTTTTTATTAAACAAAGAAGTGAGCCAACACACAGTTTCTGGCGTTATGCTATTTAGAGAAATACAAGATTTTTGGATCATGGTCGTCAAAAAGTTAAGTCAGGCGCTATCAAGTAAGCATTTTAACCTGAAATTGATAAAAAAAGAACTGAAAAGCCCAAATTCCTGGCAGTTATTGTTTAACTTGTTAGGGTCTGAAACCGCACAGTAATTTCTCTAGAAAAATAATAAAATTAATGAAATATTTATTTTGTTGTTTGCCGTTATAGTTAATTTCACATAATGAAGGAATAGAAATATTCCTACCGAGGAGAAATGGTGCAGACGTTTAAGTTGTCTCACCGAGAACATGAATCCTAATGTTGCTCGGATTAAAAGGAAACGCCGTGCTATCCGGGAGTGTAGTAAAGCGTATGCATTTTTTTTTCTGCAAAGACACATATTTAGAGTTAATTCCTACCACAACATGATTGATAGATTCAAGTTTACAAATTATATTTCTGCAGGTTATTTCCTTCGGAGCACATCCTTTTCTTACATAAAATTGGAATAAAATTAAAAAGCAATGTTAATTTCTTGAGGTTTTAATAATAGTATTAGTTAATCCAGAACTTGTAAAATTTTATTTCCTTCCTGTCAGGTAAAACCGACTTTATCAAATCATATATAAAAGATCAAAAAGCAGAACACAAATGATATCACCGGAATTTTTAATGTAAAAGCATTTCTATCTACATAACTGATTTTTGGTAAGCAGAATACATAAGACTTCTCGCGTTTCCTCTGCTGATAGTTTCTATTAACCTCACTCGAGAATTGATGCCGCAGCGTTTGGTCTTTTAAGTTAGGAATAATTACATTCAGTCAGAACCCTATTATCAAGACTTCGTAACTTAGTGTTGATCCTTTATCACTGTGAAAGGTGGTATGCGTTTATATAACACTTCGCCTAAGAGAAAATGAAAATGTTCATTAACTTTCAATAATACCCTGCCACAAGATATATAAAAGCACATTAGAACTAAATTCCAAGGAGACTTCAGTTCCGTGTAAAATATTGTACGAGAGAAATAATGATAGTAAGACGAAAACCTCTGAACGTCTTGAATTTGGAAACAATCATTGGCAATCACACCACGAACCGATTTCTTTGAAACATTTTTTCCATTCCGCATCTTACAATAGTAAAAGTCGTCCGAATTAAAAAAAGGACTTACAGGCTCCCATGAAACTGAAAGCTATTTGGCCAGTAAGGGAGCTGACGTGCTAACCACAGCCACGAAAGAACTAACACGCTGACCCCTTTCTGTCGACTTGTAATCACGGTAAAACAACATAATTCGCTGCCAGCGGGCCAGGACTGGAGGTATAGTATTAGAAAATTATATGTTCGATCAACATATAACTCCCGCGCAAAGTGTTCTTCATCGTGAAAATAGAGAAAAAAAGAAGGGAAGAGAAATGTTTTAACTTTTTTCAGAGTGTCTTTAACTGTTCAGACTGAAACGAAATAAGGCACTCCTAATGGCAAAACAGTCTATGAGAAAAGAGGAAATTATTCGAAAACAATCTTCATCGCAGAAGAAATGCCTATCCGTCAGGTTTCTTCCTTTCTAAAGCCACCGTAGTTTCTTCTTTACAAAAGCCACATTTATAAGCAGAGTTAGCTCAAATACATTTAATACCTATTCAAATCTTAACGGGAAACTTTGGGTAATTTGAAGTGAACAACGCTAAGAATCGTTACGGCCACGAATATCATACAGATAAAATGAATTTGTGTAATTTAATTTCGGGAAAGGAAATTATTGTTGCAAGAACAAAAGCACGTTATCGCCATCTACGTTCAGAACTGAGAATTATATTGTATTCAACAATGTATAGGCATTGCTCTACATGTTGAATGCCATCTTATTGAAACAGAACTTCTGGAATGGTGATTTTAGGAAAGCCTAAACATAGACAATCAAGTATTCGTGTACGATACCAATCGTGAAACCTCTACAGGATTTTGAACACAGAATTACAATCAAAATTGTTCATCCGAGAGCCTTAACTGACGTAATTTTTAATTATAGATTTATATCCCATGAAACTAACTTTTAGACTTCGCAATTGGGGACATTCTAATTTTCCGTGAGGTACTCGAAAGTCAAGTACACCAAAACAAATACTTTACCTGGGAGCCTACTTACAAGCGTTTGGCTAAAATTATAAAAACTCAATAGTTATTCTACTTAAAATTAGTAAATTCCTAATTGTATAAAATGTTTCTCATTTTCAAGTACAAACTACAGATTCGGGAATAATTGTTTAAGGTAATGTCTGATTTTCAGCAAACGATTTAAAGAAGATATAAAAAAGTATATGTTAAGTTCAACCACAGCCACAAGTATTACATAATATGCGTGAAAACCACGTATCGCGTGATACCCTAAAATAAAACATGCCAAATTTTCCGGTTATTAACTAATGTATCATTCCATTGATTTCAGCAGTTTAGTTTACGTGAAACGAATCTATATTATTCCGAAGTATTCATTCTGCAGTAACAGATTAGGAAAATAAAATATGTGTACTTCTTTAGATGTTTTCTTTGATAACTATTGGTTTTATCAAAATCCAACATGAACAGAATTTCATATTATGACACAGAAGGTAGATCGTATGCAAATTACTACGACAGCAGGGATAACTCTGGAAATGTTTATGCAATTCAATTTTTTAAGAGTCGTATAATTTTTGTAGTTGCTTCTGTAAGTAACCTGTTAATTTTTTTAACATTACACTTCTATAGCTCTCATTGCTAACAAATAAGGCATATTCGCAAGGAATCATCCACGATCACGAGCATATCTCCAAAATTGAGTGTGCAATTCACCTTTTTGTCAGTTAGGATGTAGAGTGCAATGGTCTTTTTGGGAAATATCTTTTTGTTTCCTCCTCGTTTTACAATAGAAGCTACAAATTGTTTTTTCAGTACAGTAAATTTGAGCCTCAGGCTTCGTGAACATCATTTTCCTATACGTTGGATGTGAGAACTATGTGATTTCATTGCGTGTCGTCTGTATTGAGATGTTACAAGTATCTACACGGTGCAAGTAATACAACTCTAAATAAAATTACCGACATCAGAGAAAAGTAATTCATAAAAAGACACACTGAAAATACCTCCATTTACCCAGGATCATGGCACGCATATTAAAATACATGATGCATACATGATTTCCGAGTAAATAAACTTATCTACAGGAGCACCTACTGCACAATGAAGATTTTGTGGCCTCCGCTTCCTAGAAACGTGTATGTGAATGAAAGGATGAAAGGAAAATAAATAGGAAACAAATATAAATCTTCCAATGCTTCTTCTTGATCATCAGGTTTTTGGGGAAAGTACGAATAACTCTCACAGATGGTTGTTTGTGTTTGAAAAGCTGAAAACACACTTTATGAGGAGTAGCGAAACCTTGAATAATCTAATAAAAGTGACAAAATAATTAAAGCATAAAATGCAAACTTGAGTTTGAAGAAAATTCGGGTAAATTATTTCATATCGCATGTAAAAATGTCTTTAAATATAATGACCGTCAGAGAGGAATATGATCGTTTAAATATAATCCAGTTCAACTTACACAGGAAAAAGTGTTATACCAGATATATGCTTCGTAATGTCACGAAATTAGGCATTGGTGAGAAAACGAAACGTAAACATACGGATGCTCAAAGAAAAAAAAATTCAAAAACGGTTGGAACAAACTTTGTGTATAGAGGTTTCATGAAATTCGACTTTGTGCCGTCGTGCTTTTAGATGGTTTGGAAAACTCGGAGTAGAAACTCCAAAAGTCATGTAATGGAATCCAATAAAAATTACCTTTTCCATGAGCGATCAGAAGTGTGAGATGAGAAAACCAACATCTAAGTTTTCGTAAGTGCTCCATAAGTGCAAGATGATTTATTTGGATTCTTTTCACTAGCTGGCCTCCTGCGTTCATGTAGGATCCACATTTCGAAATTTTGCAAAGTAAGAAAATGTTCTTTAAATCTTTAGTCCATTTGTTGAATCGCCCATGAACCATAGTCCCCAAAATACTCTGTTGATGCTTGTAGATCATTGGTCACAATTGCACAGGTTAAAAAAAATAGGAATTAATGCTGGTCATCACACACAAAAATTGCGGTCCATAGGCTTGGTGCACATTTTTCGGCATCAGACGTTTCCCAACGGCAATCAGTTTAATTTTCAGCAGAGGACACCCACGAGATTAAGAAAGTGAATGATATTGTCTTGGGAGAAAAAACTCAGAGCATACTTCTTCGCTTTGTGCCAGCAATGAAGACTCATCGTGACTTCTTTTAATGCAGCAGAGGCCGTGAAACTTCGACAGATACATGTGGAAGATAAATTCTTATCACTCTTCATGGGATATTCGGGCGGTTCTGGTGATCTCCTTGAACTATAAGTTGCGAATATTCATCGCTAGAGGGTTAAATAGTAAGACGATGAGTTTAGAAAAGCGCCGGAAGGACTATCCATGTTACAGGCAGAAGTGTGTCCTGGCATAATCGTAAATGTGGAGGCGTTCAGTCTTTCTTTGGAAAAGATATATTTATTAATATTCTGATCTGATTTTCAATTATTTCTTTATGTATCAAAATTAGCTTCTGCACTTTCTGTCTATCTATTTACGAAATCTACGTCTTCATGTAAGCATCCACAGAAAATTCATGCCGTTCCTTTCATATTGTTTACAAAAGAGATGTGTTGTTTCTGGTGAGTCATGTAAAATTTACAACTAATTAAAGATGCAGTAGTGTTAAGAAGAAATACTTGATGACTTAAAAACTTTTAAAAGAAATGTAATAAATATTATTTTTCTCGCATTCCACAAATATTTAGGTTTAAAGCCTTCTGGTACTCTCGGAATTTCTATTCTGCTTAGGACCGGTGCATATGCATAGCTTTGTCTCACATTTAGTGGCTTCTAATCCGGTTCGAGCCTGTTTGCGACTCCTTCATAATTCAGAATTTCGTTCATATTGCAATGTGATGCAAACACTGTTCATCTCTAAACATGAATTGTAAGATACGAGAGGTGTTTTCTGAAGTAGATTGTTCGATGTAATAAAAAATAATGGTGTTCTCTATTATTAAAACTAAATATTTAATTTAAAACTATTCTAGTTGAAAACAGCGGAAGTGATTGCAAATTCATTGTGGAAAACAGATAAATTTAGTAAATATGGAGAGTGCTTATTGAATTATATTTATTCCAATTTATTACATGTTAAAATTTCAGAAAAAAATAACAGAAAAGAAATTTGGCTAAGCATTCTTTTTTAACAGAATCACGGTCAACGTAGCTAATAAACTGCGCATTATTTTTTAATACAATCACGGTCCAAGCTGATAAAAATTGAGGTCTTCCAAATCTACATATAATGAGACATACAATTAACAAATGATGTCCGAAGAATGCTATGCAAATATTTCGGCGTAGGTGTATCTGACTAAAAAGATTATTCGGACAAGCCGAGAAGATAGTATCCTAATGTATTAGAAAAAAAGAAATTCCACAAAGAATGTAAAGGCCTTGTCTTTTAACAAAACAAATAAAGATACTTAACCACATTTTCCATTTCTGATTGATAAGATGTACCGAATGTTTGCGTCATCACTTTTGATGTTCAGCCTGTGTCTTAGAGTGTAAAATTAGATTATGTTAAAATTTTAGTTTTTAACAGATATTGATTTTTTTTACCTTCTTTACACAAAAAGAAAACTTTCATTTGAACCATTGTGTGGACTACATTTTATTTAATATTTTTTGCTATTGAATTAATTGATGCTTTATTTAAAGTGATTGAACATACCCTTCCGTAGGACATAATAGTCCAGGGTGAAAAGGAAACAACAAAACATGCATAAAAACAAATGGTTGGTTATTATCCGCAAATTATTAACGCACAGTTTGTAGTTGACAATTCACTTCAGTCGAATATTCTCAGACCGTAATTCTCCAAATGACTCAGTGTCTATATCACATAAACATTTAGAAGACTTCATAGTTTGTTACGACAGGTTTTTCATGGACATAAAAGAAACGTTTCATTTTAACGTTATGCTAATACTCCAACACCTCTAAACAACAAAGGACATTGACATTTTATTTTTGTTTTCTTTACCATTTTATTATTATTTCCTTTTATTATCACTAAAACACCTCGAAACAGCACACGACTTTGACATTTTATTGTTTTGCATTTTATTATAACATTCTTTTATTACTACCCCAGCACCTCTAAACAACATGCGACATTGACATTTTATTATCGTTTTTATTTCCTTGAATCACTCTCAGCTCTGCTAAAAGACACAAGTTGTTCGAGGAAGTAATATGTTGCGCTGTCGGAATGTTTTGGACTGATAATTAACGGAAATTTACACAAGGAAACAAAGATACCAGAAGGACTTTACGTAGAGAAATATAACTCAAGTGATATGTTCTAAACGTTAGTTCAAAAAATAAGAAATGGAAAGGAGAAAAAGGAAAACACAGTTTTTATTCTGATTTGGAGATTTCGAATTAAATGTGAATATATCTGAATTAGGAATTTGTGCCAGTTGAGATTTCATGGAAGAATTTCTGTTCCTAGTAATGATCAAAATTTGTAAAAAACAAATATAATAAAATTTTGTCATCTGTAAATCAGTCGTCCAGTTTAATCTACACTTAGACAAAGTGTGAACCATTAAAAACCTTAGGGCAACCAATTACAAGTCCGTAAACTGCGTTTACCTTAAAGAGGCTGAAATAATTAAAAAACCAGGAAGATTATTGCTATTGTCGTTGTTGAAAGTTACATACTTAAGACATGCGTTTTTGTACTTCCGGATCTTTGTTTAATTGCAATACAAAGTATATTATTTAAGGAGGAGCTATTTCCGTTTTCCTGCAAGACCTAGGATGTTTGTTTAACTATATTACAAAACATAAGATTTAATGTGGAGCTATTTCCATTTTGTTGGAAGATTGTGCGTATTCTCAATATTCTCGTGGTGCTACTAAACTTATAATTCTAGCCTAGTTAAAGGCTTAAAACGCTGTAGAAATAGAGAAACAATTTCAGCTGAAAATTATCGATTTCTTAATGTCCTATGTTTTTTGGATAATATGCTGAAAGCTTTCAAAACACGCAATGTTTTACACTAGTGTGCACAAATTAAGGACGAAAGGAGAAATTAGAATAACAGGAAAACGAGCAGACAGAACGGACCGAAAGACTACTCAGGTGATAGACTAGGGTCCCGTACGGTAGGGTATGCACATATATGCAGCATGACGTAGGGGGGGGGGTCGGAAGGGTATACAGCACTCGAGCGGCGTACGCTCATCAATTCTGTGAAAATTACTGCACGGTGTACATCCGTTTGAACGACGTCGAGTTCCTGCCACCGTGTGATATAGCTAAGAGGCAATCCAGTAGACGACATCTGAATGACTTTACCCGAGGTCGCGTCATTGGGAAGTTGGAAGATGGTTGAAGAGTGACTAGTGTGACCGAGGAGTACGGGATTGGTCACAGCGTCGTTTCACGAGCTTAGAGAGCATTTAAAACGACAGGAACAGCTGTCCGAGAGTTCAGCAGTGGTCGACCACGAGCAACTACGGCGGTGAAGGACCGCTATATTGTCCTACAAGCGAGAAGAAACGGACGGCAGACAGCGGGAGAAATCGCAAGGCACATGCAACAGACAACTGGACGTCCGTTATCGCGTTTTACCGTGGCCAGGAGGCTGCACAAAGGTGGTCTATTTGTACGACGACAAGTACGTTGTGTGCCATTAACGCCTGCTCATCGGAGACGGCGGTTTCTGTGGTGCCAGGAACACAAGAACTGGACACGGATTACGGATGAGAGCCGATTTATTCTGACGATCGATTCTGGACGAATATACATCTGGAGAGAGCAGGGAACACGCAATCACACTTTCAACATCATCGAAAGGGACCGGTTTGGAGACGGCGGAGTTCTCGTTTGGGGCGGTATCATGCTTGGTAGCCGTACTGACATCCACATCTTCCAAGAAGGTTCAGGCACTGGTGTCCGCTATTGTACCGAGGTTCTCCTGCCTTACGTGCGTCTGTTTAGAGGTGCTGTGGGTACTGAGTTCCGCTACATGGACGACAACGCTACACCTCATCTTACAGTGATTGTCACAGAGCTCTTGGAGAGTAAAGATACTCAACGCATGGATTGGCTCGCATGGTCCGCGGACCTAAACCCAATCGAAAACGTGTGGAACCTTCACGGGAGACGCTTGGAAGCACGTCATCAGCCACCAGCAACGATTCCGCAGCTGCGATTGGCACTACAAGATAAATAGGCCGCTATGTCTCAACAGCTCCTTGACAACCTCGTCCGGCATGGACAGACGTTGTAAATCCTGCAACGGTGTAAGGGGTGATCATATCCACTACTAAAGACTAGATTTTTCTTGGCAGCCGCCTGTCACATGGACTTTTCTGTCTTCTGTCCAGTTGTGCTCGAAGTTACCTTTTCAATAAAGTTCCTTTGTATCCTTTGGATTCCTTCTTTGGATAGTTTTGCTCACTTGTCCCATATTCCTAGATCTTGGGAATCTTATGGTATGCTTTTAGTCGATGTGTAGGACTTGTGCAGTACGTTATATTCGAAAAACTGTCACGTCCTTAATTTTTGCACGCCAGTGTATTATACAGGGTGATTCAGTTAAGCGTGTACAAACTTGCACAAAAACAAATCGGAATTAACAACGCAGGGTCAGAAACGCCATCTTAATGCGGTCGATGGCGTTGTTTGGCAGCGAAACTGCTCTTACGTTCTTTCAGGATACCGTAATTTGTAAACTGACCGCAGAGGTAGTAAGATGGCTGTGTTCACGAACGCGAAAATGGCTATTATGCATCTCGCTTATGGAGCAGCGGACTGCAATGGACGAGCCGCTGTACGACTGTACCAGGAACGGTACCCGATCAGACGAGTGCCAAACCACCAAGTGTTTGCACGGCTGCATCAGAGGTTATGCGACAATGGTTTTTCCAGGGGCCTGCCGGGTGTCCGGAACGATGGGTACGCACTCCTGCCATCGAAGGGAATTTGTTAAGTCATACAACAAACACTCCATTTGCCAGCACACGAGATATTTCCCATCGGCTCGGTCGGTCCCAATCCACCGTATGGAGGGTTCTGCACGAAGACCCATTACATAGTTATCATGCGCAGCACGTTCAGACACTAAGCCCTGGGGATTACCTTCAGCGCATTGCATTTGCGCAATTGTACCGACAGAACCTCACTTTCCTGCTTCTGTGCTGTACACAGACGAAGCGTTCTTTACACGAGAAGGTTGCTTTAGTGCACACAGCACGCGTGTATGGGCGGTAGAGAACCCTGCATGCTGTACGACCGCGTTCCGCACAAAACCGTTTTGCTCTTAATGTTTGGGCACGAATTGTCGGGGACAACTTAATTGGCCCATACCTCATGCCTCTTGGTCTGGATGGAAGCACTAACCGGATATTTTTGGAGGGCGTCTTGCCAGAGCTAGTAAACGAACAACAGGTCCCTCAGTCACTTGGCAGTGCAATGTGGTTACAGCACGATGTGATCCCCGCCAATTTCAGCAATGACATTCGTCATCACTTAAACATGACATTTGGACATCAGTGGATCGGGTGTGGTGGTCCCGTTCATAGGCCTGCAAGATCGCCTGACTTAACATTCCTTGATTACTTCTTTTGGGTTTACGCCAAAGGACTAGTGTACGACGCCCCCATTGAAAGTGATGAGGACCTTGACGCACGCATCTCTGTAGTTGCTTCTGAAGTCCGATACACGCCAGAAATTTTCCAAAATGTACGTGATCCCATGCACAGACGATATCAAGCGTATGTTACAGCTCATGGGCGCAGTTTTAAACACGCGTCCGTAACCACAATGCATTTTCCAAATGTCTTGTGAGTAATAAAATAAATTTTGTTTTCTTACGAGCTGCTCTTTCACTGCTCCTCCTCTCTGTACACAAGCACATGAACATGATGTTTCCGACACTGCATTGCTATGTGATTCCGTTTTGTATTTGTGCAAGCTATCCCTACCAGAAGTATGTACACGCTTAGCTGAATAACCCTGTATAAACCAGTGATGTCGAATTCACGGCTTGGGTATTAATTTTATTTCATTCAATTAATATCGTCTTTTATATCGCAGGATTAGCCAATATTCCCCGCATTCTTGAACATGTCCGCTCAATCACCATATTATTTTGGCCTGAATAAAATTTAGAACTTAACAAAATTTATTTGATTTCCTCAATTATGACCACAGACATTAAATGTTATGATTTATTTTCTTCGTTTCTCATCTTTTTAACTGTATAAGAACAGTGAAGGCGTTTCATTCCCTCTCACTTTATCTTCAGATGGCTCTAACCAGTATTACGAGGGATCCGCGCAGAACTTGTGATACAACATAGAGGGCGCTATTCAAGTGCTCAAGTGAAGTAATTTTTAACCTGCAGAACATGGTTCAAAATTCAGAGACTTTAACATTTTAAAAAGGGGAACGTACATTTTTTTAAAAATAAAAATTGATATAAAGTAAACAAAACAATTCACTAATAATGTAATTTTTAAAAATGCTTTACGACACATTTACTTATCCGTGTGTCACGCGTAGATACACTGAAGAGCAATTGCATTAGAGATCCCTGTCTAGCAACGTGTAGCACCACCTTTCGCTTTGATGACGGCGAGAATTCGTCTCGGCATGAACTCGACACGACACCGGAAGCGTTTGGAAGCCATACAGATCCACGACCCCTGAACAAGCTCCTACAGTTCACGAATACTTGATGGAGGGCGTCAGAGCCTCTAACATCTCTTTCGATGGCATCCCAGATGTGCTCGATTGTTTTGAGAACAGGTGACCTAGCTTGCCAAGGAAGCGAGGTCACGTCGGTGGAGTGTTCATCCAACTATTCGGATACAATTCGGGAGCGATGATACGGTGCATTGTTTGTTGCAGGATGAGGACCCCAGTTGGATGTTCAAGACGCACAGGAAAGCAAATGGTCGTCCATGGGACTGTGAGGGACGAGGTGACACGTACCAGGAGTCCCATTTCAGTCCACGTAAACAGTCCCCTGGCGAGAATGCCACCCGCACCAGCTTGAAGAGTACCCTGCTGGCAAGCAGGATCCATCGCTTCATGTGGTTTGCGCCGTACTCGTATCCTGCCATCCGCTTGTACCAACGTGAATCTCGACTCATCAGTCCAGGCAACGTTTTTCCACATGTCTAGAGTCCAGTGGCGATGTTTCCGCGCCCATGATAATGTTTGCACCCAGTGATGTGCGGTCAGCAGCGGTACCCTTGTGGGACGATGATTTCTGGACCCCATAGCGAGGAGATAGTTCTGGATGGTGTGGCTGCTTACACGTTTTTGTTCGCCAGCGTTAAATTGCCGAGTGATTTCTTGCACTGTGGCCCGTCTATCCGCTGTTACAATACGAGCTAGCAAACGATTACCCCGTTCATCCACACGCTGTTGTCCACGGCAGTTGGCCCTTGCAGAATGGTTTTACCGGATTCGATGAACTCACGGTGTATCCGTGACACAGTGGCGCGTGAAAATCCCAGTGCCTGCACGACTTTAGAGATTGAGTGGACCATTCGTCGGGCCCCGATAATTTGCACACGAATAAATGCGCTTAGATCCTTCGTCTCACCCATACTGCGTCCGACTCTTACTGATTCCCGTCGCATCACTCCTTATATTGTCGGATCACTTTATACGTCATGCCGTTTCCGTTTACAGGGCCGCCCACATCGCCATAGTTGCATAACGCCAACTGTCTCTAATTAAATTGCTTTTCAGTTTACAATCTGTCACGACGATGGCACTAAGACTGCCGACAGAGCGTCTGCCCTTGCTGGCAGTGGACTGAGTGGAAGAATACCCGCAAAGCAGATGAGGCTTGACAGTGGCACCCATGCATCACGACTGCAAGCTTGACCAATATTGGTGTATTCGGAAGGTTAAGTTCAAAGCACTTTAAGCTTAGCCGTAACACATATGCAGCAGGAGAAATAAATTTCGCTTTAAGAAGCATTGGGAACCATCGTGTCACAGCAGCATAGATTCAATGTCAGTACTAATAGGATTAGTAAGTACAGAACACGCAGAGGTGACACATTTGGATTCTAGGTAATTTCATAATGCAAGCATCTAGGGAAGAAATGCTTGAAAGACTCTCGGCGTAGATGTTACGAGAGGTAAAGGGCCCGTGTTCAAACTGTTTTTGTAACAGTAACCTAGGTAAGATATGTGGAAGTGTCAAGGGGCGGTATACATGTTTTAACCTGATTTGCCACATTGACACTCAACGTATCTCCACTCAATGGCAGTGCAACAAAAGTTACTAAAGGTCGTAACTCTTAACAGTTCTTTTCTATTAGCCCATGGCTCGTTGTACAAATGTACTGCGTAAAACACTTGCTCTCAGCTTTAAACTCATTTTTCTTAGATTTCAGCGCTTCTCTTAGTTCATGTGATATCCTTTGGCACCAGCACGTTTGCATAACTGAAACATAACTGAAACTTTGTTTCACTTTAGATTTAGTAAAAAAAGCTTGCAGTTACTGGTAATTACTTTTAAAAATCTGTTTTTAATATCTTGTCATTCCTGGAGTTGCGTCTAGTGACAGTTAATGTTTTATTAAAAACCACTATTTTACGTAAATTCAAGTGAAACGAATTACATTTTTGCCTACTTTCACTATGATTTATTAAGAAGAAAAGGACAGTTCAAAATTAAAGAATATTTTTGTTACAAGCGAGAAAAAAGATCTTATTTACTTAAGAAACTGATTTTAAATATGCATGTTGGAATATCAGGCCTATTACTTCATGAAGAACGTTCGATGTTTCACAGTCTTGTATATATCGAATCGAGATTTCTCCCTCAGTACATTGCTGCAGGGAGAACTGTGGTCAGAATAACCAGCAGTGAGCACCAAGCTAATTTGTTTTGCAAACGTACGTCACATTGTCCTCCGGCTGTCATGTTTATATCCTAGGTCACGGCTGAACCACCCGGGCGTCCGGGTGGAATACTTTCCAGGTGAACGACGCAAACGTACACGTCAGTTCACATGGTGCAATAGGAAACGCGATTCATCGGAACATTCGACGTACTCCCAGCCGTTCAAAATGCAGCTTTGATTATGTCGTGCCCATGGCATGCACACTCGACGGGGAATCGGCTTTATCACGGACTCACGGATCCGCCTGTGACCCCGTACTTTAGCAGAATTCGATTTACTATTGGATGTGACACATTACTCCGGTTGCATGATCTCAAATTACCGGCTAGTTGCTTCACAGTATGATTTTTAGCTCGTACCTTAAGACTGACCTTCGCTCAGCTTTAGTGGCTTTTACCTGCCAAACAACATTTTGAAGATACTAACTACGGCTAACTGTGAGATGCTTACAAGCCTTGCCGTGTACTGACCTAGTCGTCTGGACATTACGATTTGACGTTTGCACACTCAACTGAGTCCTCGGATTTCCCACTTGGAAAACAAGAATCACAGTGATCAACAGAGCCCTGCATCAAGTGTTATTTATTCAGTTTCATGACATTCATACGCGGCGTCCTTTGGGTATCCAGCTGTGTGTAGCTGCATGTCATCTCATTGATGCCAGAGAGGATCGGAGACTGCCGCACATTATTCAGTACTACCGCAGGGTTACAGTGCGACACATAACCCGCAGCTACAACAGTGGTGTTATTGCATACAGTTCATCGCAGCTTTCTGCGCAGGGCCTGCGTAGCCGAAGACCCACCCGGATCTCCATGCTCACTGCACGTCATCGCAAACAACGCATGCAATATGCCCAAGATCATCGATCGCGGTGTATGGTTGGAAGACAGTAGCCTGTTCTGACTAATCAAGATTCCTGGTGCAACACGTATACGGCCGAGCGCGGATACGCCGATTACCAACGGAGTCTATGGCACGTGGATGCACTATTGGGTGGAAACAGGCCGGCAGGAGAAAGCAGTGTTCTGCTGTGGGCGATGTTTTTTTATGAAACTTTAGGACCCATTATCCCAATAACACAATCCTCGCCAGATGAATCGTCAACGGTTTGTTCAAGGATCACGCCAATCCGATGTAAATCCGATGTTTAGATACACGCCTATCCGATGTTCACCCATTCATAACACCTGTGTTACCTGCGCCTTGCCACACTGTCAGAAGCGTCAAGGGTTAGTTCAAGGAACACACTGGTGACTTTCTGTTCAAGCTCTGGCCTCCAAATGTACATGACATGAACCCAATCGAATATTTGTCGTTCGACTTGGAAAAGCGGGTTCACGCTAAATCAACACCACCCGAAGTGTACGAAAACTGGAGGACCTGCTGTTGATATTTTGGTACGAGATATCCCAGGATACCTATCGCCACCTCGTCGAATCGATGCCTCGCCGAGTGGCCGCGGTTTTGCGAACTAAATGTGGTCCTGCAGCTTATTAGGTTGGTAGTCGTATTGTAATGGTGCATCGGTGTATATTTTCCCTGCCACCACGAAGCACTGATCTAAACCATATTGAAAATGAATAAGATCTGTTACAAAAACAGATCCGGGGTCAAATATAATCTTCCGTGAAATCTGAGCCATTTAAGAGAAGGTCTCGCGAATGCCTGGTATGCTTTAAACGTAGATGCACCGCAACAGCTTGTCTTTTCAATGTCATACCGCATACGTGGTTAGGGTAGGTGGTGCAAAAGGAGGTCGAACCCCGAAATGAAGAAATGTTTCTGATTCAGTGGCCGGTATGTGTATATCTATACATATTGTGCGCTCCACTTTAATTTTCGAAGTCCATTTACTAACGTTCACCTTTGGATTCTATTAGCGACGCAGCAAGTTGCAAACGTTATGTTTCTGAAACTTATACTAAAGATAGAAAAGTTAGATCTATAATAATACTAATAAATTTAGATTGTTTGCTCTGCAGAATCCCACGTATTTGGCATGACATTGATACCACTAGTTGCGAGAGAGCATCTACGTTTTACAGCACACCAGACATTCACGAAAATCCTGTTTTACAGCTAAATATTTAACTTAAATAATTTCTTTATAACATTGTTTACAAATCTGGCACAACTCTATTTCGTTCATAATCCAGTTCCTTTGGTTTTCACGTAACAATACTTAGTCTGATTTGATCAGACTTTTCGTTGGTTTTTGATACATAGCTTAAGTCTATTGTGTGTCCTTTAAGTTTGTGGTGAAATTCAGCCCACATAAGAAAACCATTTTCTAAGTTTTTTGTAATTTAAATAGTTTACAATATTTATAAATAATATACGTTATACATATATTACTGGAAGCTGAAATTCATGTTTCACTGAATAGCAAAATGGGCAGTAATGTGCTCATCAGCTAAGAATATTTCCAAATCCCAGACAGAGGTGTCTTCCTGAAAGCATTAATCACTAAATACTATATTTCGTAAGGTGAAAAAAATATATTTTTGATTATTAAAACGTTTTTTTTCCATTGTTGACCCCGTTCTCTTCGGGCAATTATTTCGAGCACACATGCATCTATCGCTGTGCCGGTTTAATTATTCAATCACTTTGGAAATCTCCTCTTTCTATTCTATCACGTTCAAGAGTAATAAAGCTACCTCTCAACTAGATTTCCTCTTTTCCAGATATTTTAAAAACTTCCCACCAAGGTTTCTAATATTTTCTTTATATTTTGAAATTTCTTTGGAATGCTAAGTAATTGCTGCTTATTTTTTTACTACATAAGGTTTAATGTTTTATTAATTATAATTATTTGTGCGACGGTTGCACTGTAATTTAATTTTAATATTTTTTTGCTTGATGTTCAGAATGCAGTTATTACAGAGCATGCTTTTTTTCATTGCCGCCGTATCCTTTACTTTAGTTTTCGGGCGGTTTTTTCTGGTTCTGGGGTGAATGTTTTTTCTCGTTTTATTGATACTAAGGTCACTTTTGAAAAAAAAATAACTACAGCAAATCTAACCGATTTAATGACCTTGAAGATTAGTTGATTCCTTTGTCGTCTGAATTCATGGCATCCAGGTATATTCTGAGACTGTGGCGAATAATATTAAGGCTGCAGAAAAACACATTCCTTTTTGTGATGAGAATTTTTTTTATTGCGTTGAGTAGGACAAAACCGGGATGTCCGTTCTACTTCTGCTTTGCGTAGTTATTAGAATTTTTAATGTTATCCTTGTGCGTTTTTCTCTAATTCAGCCCATGTCACTCATGCTGCTTCCAGGATTTTAACCAATTATCTCTCTTCTCTTCAGTTACGTGATTGGTTGCCATGTGGTAAGTTCTAATCCGATTCAGCCATTGAAAGTCTGCAAAGTGATGGGTCTACAAGAATGCAGTATTTCATTTGAGTCTGTTCGGTCTCACGAAAATTGTCACATATTTTAATCAGGGAGTACTTTCTTTTAAATGTGGATTTTTATCTGCTTAAATAAGAAAGTTTGTGGAGACGAATACAAACTGAACGCGCTAGCGTACAGCTGGATAACTAGTATTCTACCTGCAGAATACGAGTTAACCAGAAAGAAAATTAGGAACAGAAAACATTCGCGATTAAAAGGTTAACAGACTCATTCGTGAAGACTGACCACTCTGACAAAAGTGAAAGATCATGGTGCTAAAAAGCTGGTATTCCCATCGATACGGCAATAACCAGTACAATGTGTTTCGTTTAAAGATTGTTGCATGGTTGTTAACCCCAGTGTTACCCCAGTTAGAGGAAACAATGGCTACTGCAAAGAGGTAACTTGTGTTGCTTCATTTTGATAAATAATTGGCGGGCTTCATTTTGATATGTGTCGGTAAGTTTGGATACTGCGAACGGTATCAGTTGTTGCATTTGTGATGCTTCTTACAGGCAGAAAAATAATTTAAACAACATATTAAGAAATTTCATCCGGATGTTTCCTTTATATATGAACCACGTATTGCAAAGGGATTGACATGCAATTACTCTGAGGTGATCTCCAAGTGACATCCTTTATCAGCTTCGGCAATATGCTATCCATCACATGAAATGTGGTCTACAAATACATATGTTTATTCTTGCAAAAGGCTTAGTCCTCCACTGTTTCGATGTAAAGGCAAAAAGTTATGACAGCCTCTTTTTTTTTTTTTTTGCGAAGTTACCAATTGTCTGAAACAAGTAAAAATTAGTGAATAATTTACTTGGCACTTCGTCGATGTGCGTAAAACGTCACGCACGCATTTCAAACGTGCATATGAAGTGACTACTTGCACACATAAGAAGAGTTGCTGGAACTAACAGAACTAAAAATGAATATGTATTAAACTCATAATACTTGGTACTTCAATACAAAGCTTTTTATACACTGAGTGGTCACTTTATTATGACCACCTGAGAGTTTTAAGAAAATGAGCTATGGCTTCCCGCTGTTGCCGCCAGAGGGCGAGGCTAGTATAAAAAGGGAAAGCTTACTGCTTGCGACAGTAGTTGTAGTGATTTTTGGGTGACGAGATGGGTAAAAAATGCGATTTGACGGACTTTCAACGTGGTATGATTGTAGGAGCTCGGACCCATGGAGCGAGTATCACCGAAATCGCCGTATTCGTGAAATGTTAGAGAGGAGCTGTTGTTAAAAAAATGTTTAAATACTGGACTGTCAGTCAAAAAACTGTATCTCTACGTGCAACGTGTGGTCTTCATCGACTAGTGACTGCTCGAGCGGAAATGAGAGTGTCCAGGCTGGTAACAGACAACAGAAGGGGAACAATGCAGCAAATTACAGACCATCTTTATCAAGGATCCCCTCAAATGATCCCTGAACGCACTGTTCGCTGTGCACTGCATCGGATGGGATATGGCAGCCAAAGGCCTGTTCGAACACGTTTGCTGTCTACAGTTAACAAGACAAAACGTCTCCAGTTCGCACAGGAGCACAAGGATTGGAGATTTGATAATTAGAAACAAATTAAGTGGTTCGATGATTCACGTTTTCAGTTGCACCATGCCGATGGCCGAGTGAAAATTTGGCAGAAACAGCACGAAAGCATGGACCCCAAATGCATTAATACAACCCTTCAAGCTGGTGGAAGCTACGTTATGGTTTGGGGAATGTTTTCCTGGCCTACTTTGGGCCCTTTATTTCGTGTTGATCAACGTATGACTGGCACATGATATCTAAACATCGTTGCGGACCAAGTGCATCCTGTCATGTGAATGGTTTATCCCAATGGCGATGCTTACTTTCAACAAGATAATGCGTCCTGCCACAGTGCTCGTATTGTACATGATTGGTTTCAGGCATGCCGGTGAGTTTACTTTGCTTAGGTAGCGCCCACAATCTCCAGATCTCAACCAATTGAGACTTTGTGGGATGAAGTTGAACAAGCCATCAGACAGCTGGATCCACAATCCTGCGATGTCACACTCCTGGAAAGTGCTATTCATCAAGCATGGTCTCAGATCCCACAAAACTCCTATCAATATCTCGTGGAGTCCATGCCAAGAAGAATCCACCCAGTATTAAAAGCAAAAGGTGTCCCAACAAAGTACTGAGGTAGTTGTCATAATAACGGGACCACTCAGTGTATATCCCATCAAACATACACATAATGCAAACAAATACCAGGCTTGATCTGCTGTGTTTGATCGACCATGTCACGCACGGATTTCAAACGTGCCAAGTCGTACGCAAATTCGTATGTTCAATGTTCTCTCCTGCCCAATGAGATAACGGAGTGGCTGTTCCTGGGTTGCTTCCGTCTCTATATCGAAACGCTAGTCTGCAGCGGCCTGCCAAATGTTTCCAAATTTGTTGGAAATTTGTTACAGGATACGAAGCAGTAACTATGCCACTCGCTCACGGCGATAGTAGCGAGCATGATAGTATAAATAGAAATGCCTTTCATTCTACAAACGAAAATTACACATTTAGTATATATAATTTTTTTTTCAAATTAAGCAGCGGTGATTATTATAGTTCTTTGGTGACTATTATAACAGTTCGTTTCTGTAAGCTCATTTAAGGTATAAAGATAAAACAAAGGATGACGGATGTGCAGATCTGACAAACTTACGAAGACGGTAAGAGTTCCAAACTTACCGGAAGTTTTGTTTTTAACGAAAAATAAGAAAAGCCTTACACATTTGGAGATGTACTTTCACAGTTCTATGTGTTGTCGGTTTGCCTACATTTCTTACGATAAGTGTGTCAGTACGCGATATAAATAGTTACCCAACAAAATGCAAAAACAGAAAAACATTGCATTCGTGCGTGTAGAATTATGACAGACGTCGATGAAATCAAAGAGCGTTCTTCCTTTGCTTGAATGATCTTGATTATGCCATTGAAATGTGTAAAAAAAGTAATTTTACCTTTATGAGACTCGGAACTTATACTTTCGCAAAAGAATTGCATTAGATGATAGCCTTCTTGGTTTTTATGGTTGGCCTTTATTACAGTTTAATGAACAGAATAATGTAATTAAAATAACTGAGTAGTAGAAATAAGAAAGAAAACATTATTTTAGATAGTTGTAACTGTCGTTCAGTTGTGTTTAGGTATATGTTTTATTGAAATACATTAATTTTTAAAATAAGATATTTACTTATGTTTTAGACTAATACTCTTATTGATGAACCTCTAAGATAGCCTTCAAAACACCGTATAGAGTTTTTGAGGATTGCTCGATGAGAAAATGTATAATGGATTTCGGTGCTGTTTGAAGCGTTGCGTGTGCGTTATGCCAAGGCCACCTGACACAGTGGAATATTTTTAAAGTAGCGTTTATCCCATGAGTAAGCTTGTGCTCGTTTATTGCCATTATGACAAAAATAACCGTACTATTTTGGTATTGTTCATTTTCTTTTCATTTCGGAAATGTCGTTTCGTTGAAAGCTAATTAACACCATGCAAACATATTCGATTATGTATGACATTACTCATAAATATTATGCAGTTAGTGGGATGAAAACATTGCTGTGGAATTTAATATAAGGAAATTTCACTGAATCCTCTACGTGAAATATGAATATTTTTTTTATTTCTAGTTGAAAAAGTTTCTTTATTTTAATAACCAATGCGTGGTCACAAAAGACAAAAAAATCGTTAGTTGGTTATTGAAAATAGATACAAGGGAAATAACCTGTATTCTAGTGTTGTATTTTTTAAAGAACTGTGATGCCAGTGTAATTTTAACAGACTATCATTAAAGAAAAACGCTGTTATTTCAAGTTTATATTTGGTCGCTGCTAATAAGGAGGAAACGCTCTTACTGCATTATATAATATATATCTACATGTCTTCATTAATTTTGAGTTTGATTTTCTTGCGTTGATAATCTAACTTTGACATACTGCCTTCACTTCTGGTAAATGAAATTATTCCTTAAAATATTTCTCGCTTAAATGCACTATTTTATCAAAAGATCCAGCCACCCAATTTAAGAATGTGTTTGCCCATGTATCTCGCAAGCACCCAAATAGTTGTGAAAGGTAATATACCACCTATGCCTGGTAAATGTAATAAACCCCCACAAATAGTAAGAAAAAAGCTGTTGGCATATCTCATTGACTTTCAACGTGGAAAGTTCATAGGATGCCATCTTAGCAATATGTCATTTCCAAAAATAGTCATGCTGCTACTACCCCGATCAACAGAAACGTGATGTTATCCTGAAGGGTAAAGACCTATGAGAAGCAGCACAATTGTGAATTGAGATATCACGTAGAATGGCAGAGAGGAAAAACTGAGTTTTAAAGAGAGGGGCGCTACAAAATCGCTTGACCTTGGTTGGAACACTCACCGCCGAATTCCAAAATGTCACTCGAGGCAAGGCTAACACCATCAAGGAATGTTCGACGCAACGGAAACGGAATTCCGTGGTGGAGAAGCCCCACACACAAGCCTGACATTAACAAGACAAACGTTAAACGTTTCTTGGAGTGGTATACAGTTCATCCCAAGTGGACACAGGAGCAGTCAACATATTTTTTTAAGGGATTTATCAGGTTTCACCATCTAGCTATCCTACGGATGAGCGCGGAGAAGCGGAATGCCAGGCAAAAGCCACCTGTCTGCCCGTGTTTTGCCAACTGGGAAAACTGGTGCGAAACACATCATTCTTCAGGTCTGGTTTTCATTGTTCCGAACAACTGCCAGCTGAGAGGTACTACAGGACAAGATAGTAAGGGACCGACAGGCAATTGGAGAAACGATGGGAATAAGAAGGTAAGCCGGGTAGCGAATAGAGAGGAGAGAAGGGAAGTATCCAAAGCAAGGGACTTCGAGAAGCAACCCGAAGAGGACCGTGGGAAGTTAAACGCAAAAATAGGAAGGCCGAGAGTAGCCAAGGCGAGATTATGGAGTGACCTGTAGCAGGACAATTAAAGATAGAAACAGCGAAAGGAATTCAGGCCGGGATAATCGTAGACAGCGGGGCCGAATTTGGTTGTGTAAAAGAGGGTAAGCTAGTGGAAGAAGATGAGGAAGAGATCGGGCGTATTCATTTGACGGGTTTCGACGGGAGGCCTGCAAACTTTCCCGTGAAACAACTACAAGTTAGGTTAATAGACCCAGATTTGGAAAAGGTCGGGAAAGGGGTAATGGGTATGACAGAAATAATGTGTGCTATCGTAACCCAGCTCAGTAACGATGCGGTAATTACGCTGTTAAATTATGCGAAGATGAAGGAAGCTAGGCAAGCGATTCCCGAGTGGTTAGTTTCAACCCAGGGGGCGTTTACCATTTCAGGAGTGGAGGACGACGAAAGGGATTTACGAGAATGGAAAAAGCTTACGGGAATAGATCCAGACGAAGGCCAGGATGTTTGCGTCGCGAGGAAAGAACGAGAGGAGAAAGCGTCGAAAGAGCCGTTGTCGCCCCAGGCATCAGGGAGCGAGGTTGCTGAGATAGGCGGGGCATCCGTGGAGCGCGCGGCAGGCCGCCAATCAGGTCCTGGAACAGAAATTTTGCAGTCGACGGAGAGCGAGGCCAGCTCTAGCCGAGATAGGATTCCCCTAGACGGGGAGGCTCGTAGCTCAGACTGCGTAGTTTTCAAGGACCAGCAGACACGCGACGAGACGCTGAAAGAAGCCTTTACCCAAGCCATAGAAGGGAAGGAAGGATTTCTTTTGGAAGATGGGCTGCTGCATCACCGAGAGAAGGTGTTAGGACAAACAGTCAATCAGCTAGTGGTGCCGGAATGTAGGAGGAGAGAAAGAATGAGGTTGGCGCACGACTCAGTGGATACGACTCATTTAGGCCACGAAGAGACCTTAGAGCGTATCCGCCACTCATTTCATTGGCCATCCGACCAGAAGGACGTTAAGAAATATGGTGATGACTGATAGGTTTGCCAACTTAGGAGGCCAGTCACACAGGACGACCGGGTTCCCATAACCCCAGTTAGTAAGCCAGCATTTTCCGTTCAGGAGGTAAAAGAGGAAATTGTGGGACCCATATGGATAACCGCGTCGGCCACCCAATACCTTCAGGAGTGGGAGGAGAAAGTAGAGAAAATGACACAGCAGGCAGGGGAAGTAGACGAGGGTCAACCCTGACGAGACGCCTCATATTATAAGCGACGGCGGAGGCCGAAATCCTTCGAAGTACATGACCAAGTCATAACACTTACCCACGACTATAAGAATGAAATTGGTTTAAGATGGACATGTCGAGTATTTATTTTAGAGAAGCGAGGGAGAGATAGCTACGTCATCGATTTGGGTCTAGGACACAAGCGCCACGCGCACGTAGGAGAACTGAGGGAGTAAAGGCCCAGGATTGACGTCGTAAGGCGCATCTTTGAATCCGACGAGGATTTAGGGGATATGCAAGAAGTGGTGACGAGGAGAACGGAGGAAGAGTGGGAGTACCCGACGGGCGCATGAATAATGAGCCTAACGATAGCACGGGAGCCATTACAGGAGCGACCGGAGGTAGCAAGTGATAGGGGCAAGTCTTTCTCCGGAGAGGTAAGAGCCACTACCGGAGGGGAGAATATAATTACCGTTGAGTCGGGGAGCTTATTGCGTACGCCATATTGGAGATTGGTGATGAGGTGTCTGGAGGGAGCCGGGTTCACGGCCAACTTGAAGAAATGTTATTTCGCCCGGAATAGCGTACATTATTTAGGACATGTAGTAGGCTCTGGGTGCCACCAGCCAGATCCCGAGAAACTCCAGGCAGTACGATATTTAGAACCCCCCGATACGAAAAGGGAGGTACAGAGCTTTCTCGAACTGTGTAGCTACTACGGAGATTATGTACCTAAATTTGCAGAGATAGCTACACCGTTGAGCGATCTGACCGGAAAGAAGGCGTCAGAGAAGGTGGTTTGTACATCAGAACTGGAGATGGCGCTTACCGTTCTGAAGGGGCTATTGTGTACAGCACCCGTGATGTTTAACCCAGGCTTAAATAAGCCGTTCGTATTGCACACGGACGCCAGCGCCTACGCAGTACCGTGTTGTTTGGGGCAAAGAGACGAGAGGCGGAGGATCCGACCAGTAGCGTACGCCAGTAAAAAGCTTACTAGTACACAGGGACGCTGGGCGGTGAGCCATAAGGAAGCCTACGCGATAGTGTGGGCGTTACAGAAGTTTGAATGGTGGATCTTCGGACACCAGATACAGATTATCCACAACCCTCACCAGATCCACAACCCTTTAACGTATTTGACCAGCGCGGTTTCACAGAGTTCCAAACTACAGAGGTGGAGCTTATCCACAGCCCAATTCAATTTAACTATATCGCACATAGCAGGGAAATTAATTCCCCATGCAGATGCTCTATCACGATTGGCTTTTAGGGAAGAAGGAGGAGAGCTTCGCACCCTAGAAAACTGAAAAGGGGGAGGAGTCAACACTCAGGTAGTAACCCCGCGAGGTTCTTTGGTAGTACTGCCCAGTGTATGTATGTATATATGTGTGTCACAACAGTGGGCGTGTCTAATTAAAGAAACGCCGAGGAGATCACCGAACGAACTTTGCTCATGTGGTTTAAGACTCTACATGTTAAATGTGACATCCCACATGTTTCGTCTAAGAAGTAGGGGCAAGTAAGAACGGACACAATAACGATGTTAATTCATTTCAATGATAAACATTATGTGGGGGATTTTTTGACCAAAGAAAACATCGCAAGTTCCCAAAATGGCGACAGAGAGTTCGCAAAGATGTTTAATACCTTTTTTTGTGAAGTCGAGATGTATGACAAAAGACTTCAGGTTCTCACGCCTTAGAAAGGGCCAGGACTTGTTCTACGAACTGAGAATATCGCCAAGGACGCTGTGACTGACATACTCTTTTGTGTAATTATAACAGTGTGAATTGTATTGCTACGAATGTACTACGGTGGCAGGATTGTTTTTTTGGAACGAATTACTCACAAAGGATGGCCTGGGGAGAAAAACGAGGAACACGCAAGGTAGATTTAAAGGTCCGGGAGCCCGATTCCCGGAAAGCGACTAGGGGCGGGGCAGGTGAAGGGCGCGAAAGTTGGCACGTGGCCAGAGAGGAGAGCAGCATGGACCGGCCAGCGGAATTGAAGGTCAGTGCCATCGCCCTTGAAAGAGGAGCAGCGTGAAGGAAGAGGGGGGGGAGCGAGGAGGTCACTCTGACAGGATCTGCTCGTCAGTCTATCTTCGGAAAGCGGAGGTGATAGTCCTCCGGTAGAAAGGAACGCGTTTGCGTTGATGGTACGGTGGACTCTCGGAGTTAACGGTGAATGAGCGGGCACCGACCCTAGAAGAGGTAGGTCGCCGCTACAGAAGGAATCGACCCGAGTCAGGGATTCCGGTAGAGTAGTTGATGATATACTACTGAATTACCGACTTAGTACAGTCTACTGAAGATCGATTAGAGAAGGACAGCTAGAAGACTGTTCCTGAAGCATCGATGAGATAGAGGGCTTTCTGGTGTCAGGGAGACTCTAAGTTAGGACGCCAATGTAGACTGAGATTTCTACAGAATTCGACCACCTCATCTTGCGCGTTGCACGATCTTTGCCAGGTTCAGTCATAGCGAGGCCACTTTCAAGAGCGAGCAATCCGCCGCCATCAAAATTCCAGTTGATGAAGAATAAATGTTTCGTGTATGTGTTAACCAAGCGTGCTTTTCAAATTATTATGTCTGAAGGTGAATATAGTTCCGTATAACCAGCCGTTGTCACTCTGCCTCCCCGAATCACAGATATATATACATAAAGTAAAGTGGGGGAGATTTCGTTTGTTCGCTCAAACAGAGTGAAAGAGAGAGAGAGAGAGAGAGAGAGTTTTCGGGAGGAGTAAACCACTCTCTGCTTGTTGTGAGAGCCCACGTGGCGCGTGCGCCTCGGATCCTTAAGGAGGAGGCGGCGCTAGGTCACGCGACGACAAGTTCGCTCTTTCAATGGTGGTTGATGGAATTTTAAACATCATAACGGCTAATTCTAGGTGAAAATCAAGATAATTTGACATTCATCCGGAGAGCGGGGGAAACGGCTGACTGACATTCATAATACGTCTCACACAAGAGCTTTTTACTTCATTCTCATGTTATTGTTCGCATGAGAGCAGTCCTCAAATTCGAAATAATAAACGTTAATACTTTTCATTTATGATTTATCCCTTTTACTTATGTTGTATGGCTTTCCCCGTGCTTCGGGCACTACTTAAAGTTAGCATACACACATTCATGACTGTAAAACATATTAAAGCTGACAACGCATAATAGAGGAATACTTAGCATATATATCTTTTTGTGTGATATCGGTGAATTTGTATTGTGGGGAGAATGAGGTTCTTATAGACGTATTTTCATTTCAGAACAATTTCTTGATCTGGGAAAAAATGATAAAGAGATACGGCACACTGTTTAAAAAGAGGAGCATGAGAGAAACCCTTGCCCATGGACACGTCTACTTAACTAACCGTTAACATAATGAGTGGGAATGTCCATTCTCAGCAATAACTATGTTTGGCAATTCAGTTTCCTTGTTCTTAAAAGGACATGCTGGTTTTTACATTGCCTTTCATTAAACTATGAATAAATTTACAAATATAAATTGTCAGAGTTTGTCGCTCTAGTAGTGCTGAACTACAGTACGTTTAACGGATGTATTTTAAAGAGAAGAAAGGGGCCTTTAACATTTCACAATGTGAAACTGACGGTCCTAAACCCTATTTAGAACGGAGTGCTTTATATTAGCAAATATTGGATGGCATGTTCCTTAAGTAGAATTTTTTTAAACATGTGCGTTTACCGAAATGCCTCATACCACTTTAGTTTTCGCTACGTTTAAGAACATATGAGGCCAAGGACGGACGCATTGTCAGGGGAGATGAGACCGCCCTAGGTCTCACAATTTTAAAGATTTCTTTCACGCGAGGCTTTAAGCAGACATAAAAAATCTAAATATATCTACTGCTTTTTTTAGTTTTTTTAGTTGAGATCTTAACTTACATGTTAGTTTTGTCCCATGCGTTTCAAATTTTATATGATTTTCCCTTTTAAGCGATGCAGACACGAAGAAACTTCCAATGGATTGTAAACTCCCTGACTCCTTTTTAAACGTTTATGATTCCTTTACTCTCTTACGAAAAGTACAGTGTCATGCGAGTGAAAAGATTGCATATGATTCCAATTTTTGTTTATATATTTTCATCACAGATTTTATATTTACATATTCAAAGTATCACGTTTCTGTTTTAGTATATAATTTAAAAACCTAATTTTATAAAAAATATGCTCTACTTTTAGAACTATTTGGGCCGCGGGTGACCTAGCGAACAACGTTCGTTACTGCCACGGAATGGACCTAAGGTTTGATTCACTTAATATCCGCCGTGCGTCAGATGGGCACGTTAAGCCTTCCGACTCCTGGTACTTGCCCCCTCTCCCCGTTCAACTTCGCTTCCATGTTACTTTCCTATCGGGCACTCTAGCCGAAATCTCCTAGCTTCCTATTTATAAAAGTTGTTTAAGACCTGGGGTCAGACACTCCCTTCCTGAAAGCCTCTACTTATGATGATGATCATACCAAACTATTTGTATGGAAAAATTTTTTACATAAATAAGCGACACCATTCAGCCAATATGGTCAAATATGTTTGACAAGTTAAAATGTCAGAGTACCTTTCTAGGTATCAGGCGACGAGTATATTCAAGTTTAGCAATGTTAAAATTATTATTTCGCATACTATTGGTGTTATGGAGAAAGTCCAAAGAATTCTCATATGCCGGGAAACGTTCATTGGAGTTAAAAGGTCAAACTTCCTTTTACCATAGTTACTAGAACTTGGGTCACCATAATGTAACTGTTATGACATGGATGTGCTGTGAAACGAAATTAAAACCCAAGTGGAATGTCAAGGATGAAAATATATTTATTACAGCTGAAGCTTCTCAAGTAAATTTCGATAACATCCACGGAAAATTTAGGATATATAAGTATTGAATATAACTGCATGGTCAGCTTGGTATGAATTTATGAAACAAAAAGAGGTCCTTCACAAGAGCTACATTTTAACATAAATTCTATTGAACTGAAAAGAAAAAGATTAATAAAAGAGCATGGTTTTAAAGCCTAACGAAGAAATCTGACTTCTAAATTTCAAGCAATGCATGTGCTACTGAACAAATTCTTTAAAAATAAATTTTCCAGCAGAGTGAAAACTTGAAATTTAAAGAGTATAAAAAGCCCTATCAGGAACGGAATTTTTTTTCATATTTCTTTGTGCACCAGCACTTTATTATCTCATAGGATTTCATTTCCAAGATTTTTGAGGGTTTTTTTAAATCGCAGCTTTGTTAAAATAATTCGATAGATGTCAATATTTTTCTTCGAGAGGCTAAAATTAAAATGTTTTGTCGGAAATAAAATATAGAACATCCCACAGTAAATTGTAACACCGAATGGAACTATTGCGATCATGTGACAGAAGATAGATTGCACGAAAAAGGAACTACCTGTTTGATTCGAACAGTAACCCTGGAAGTATTGAGAAGTTTTTAGATTTTGATGCTCAAAAACATTGGTTTGGGAAACTTTGCACTTTGCATATATGGTTTTTCAGCGTTGTACGAGAGAGGGTAATTCACACATTCAACATATACATTGAAACGTGTGCGTGCGAATGTTAGATACTGGGTTTCTTAATAATCAGTTTAACTAAATAGTGATTTCACACGAGAAATATACACTGCTGGTCACCCAAATTGCAACACCAAGAGGGACACGAGATAGCAAAGCCAAATTTACTGGACACATAGCAACAGATACAAAGATGAAACGATTAAACTTACAGGTCCGTGCAACTTGCGGAACGCGCATACATCAATAGTTCGTGTGGCCCCAATGGCTGGCAATAACGGCCGCTACACGCCTCAGCATCGAACGAAAGAGGTTTGGGGTATGTTTGTCCAGGCTGCTTCCACACGTTGCCACAGTTCATCAGGCGTAGCCGCTGGTGGTGCTTGCCGGGCAACTCGGTTGGCGATCAGCAACCAGACGTGTTCGATGAGCGACATATCAAGAGAACAGGTGGGCAACGGCAGCAGTAACACCTGGTGGGCCGTGAAGAATTGTTGCACGATGCTTGCCACGTGCGGGTGCGCATTGTCCTGTTGAAACGTGGCCGGTGGCAGATTCTGCAGGTAAGGGATGACTACAGCCTCCAAAACGTCAGAGATGTAGCGGTGTCTGTTGAGTGTACCAGCGATGCGTACTACAGGGGTACAGGTGTCATATCGAATTGCTCCCCAAACCATAACGCCAGGCGACGGACCGGTATGGCGAGGCCTAATGCAGGCGACCTATAGTCTCTCGCTGCGGTGCCGCCACACGCGGATCCGACCATTGTGGTGTTTCAGGCAGAAGCAGGATTCGTCGGAGAAAACAATGTCGTGCCATTCCGTAGTCCCGCTGCGGCGTTCAACGGACCACTGTTGCCGCACTCGCCGGTGGTGTAACTTGAATGGTAATCGGGACAATAGGCGCCGTGCGACAAGTCCCCGCTCCTGCAGACAACGTCGAACGGTACGTGCTGCCACAGGTTGTTGCGCAACACACCCTAATTCCTGCGCTAACGTTCGTGATGTGGCGGTCCGAGCCGTGGATTCCCGCCGCACAGTATTCCGGTCCTCTCGTTCGGTGGTGAGCCGCGGCTGCGGCATTCGCTCACGTCGGTCCGTCCGTCCCTCCTGCACCCACCGAATTCATACTCGCCTCACTGTGGCTGGATGTCGTCCCACACGGGCCCCGATGTCTCGGTACGATAAACCGCTGTCGCAATGAGCCACTAATCATCCTGTGTCAAATTCCGAAACTTCCTGGGATGACTGCCGTATTCTGCAACGAGGCATCACTGCGGTGTCCTCACACACAGGTCCGGCAGCAAACGTACATGTCCGGCAGCACAACACACTTCCACTACTTACACCACACCTTCTGTGCTCCCTTCTTATAGTGTTTCTAGGTGGCGTACCGGGCGCACATGATTCGCATATGCCCTGCAATGCTAACCGTTTGCATGTCCTTTCCGAAGGCGACCCATGCTAAGAATTTCAGGCCAATCGGATGCTGCCTTCTGGTGTTGCATTTTGGGTGGCCAGCAGTGTAATTAAAAACCATTTCCTCCCTACCACTAGATACTCTTACAACTTAAAAGTACACTTACAGAAACTATTACTTGACACAAACGCTAATGAAATACATAGTTATTAATGACTGGATCTGAAAATTGAACATATGATTAATAACAGGTATTTAAAATAATGTCATTCATTTTTGGTTTGACCATTTATCTTTAACGATAAAAACTTGGTGAAACCTCAAATGGAATATTTATGCAGTATTTCCTCGGATATCAGAAATTTATATATTATTTAATATTGAGAGCACAATTCCCGAGGCCGCGGTTGGCCTAGTGGGCAACGTTCGTGACTGCAACGGAAAGAATCTCAGGTTCCATCCCAGCAGGTACGAACGTTCGATCCACTAAATATCCGTCGTGCGTCGGATGGACACGTTAAGCCTTCGGACCCTGGATACTGCCCCCCGAGTAATAAATAGTCTTCCTCCCCTTCAACTTCGTTTCCGTGTCACTTTCCTATCGGCTCCTATCTTCATATTTCTAAGGGTTATTTAAGACCTGCCGTAAGACACTTTCTTTCTAAAATCCTCTGCATATGATCGGATCTGACTACGGTTCTCGTCTGTTGCACTACTTAAAGGAAACGATTAATAACTGAAATTGAATTGTGGTGCCAAGTTTCTTATAGACATACCCTCTAAGGCATCTTGACGCAATACTTGTGTTTTTTGAAAAGTAGGAGATTTAACGACCACCACGAGCAGATTGATGGCCTATAAGCTGTCGATGTTTCACATTTACTGCCATTGGTTCCATAGAAGTGAGTGAACCAGGGTCTCAAATAAATACAACAGCCGTGACACACCGGGACCCGAAACCGGACACATCTGGAAAGAGTGGTCATTATCCTGCGCTTACGCTACTGCACCAGGGAATCGGCATACTAAGAAACTGACTGGGAAATTTCAAAATGGAAAAAGGATTACGTGTTTTGACAAAAAAACAAAACAAAAAAAAAACTCGTACTTGAAATGGCATGAATTGCCTCAATAAGTGTAATTAGTGACTACTCATACATTAAAGACCCCTTCGTAATGTTGAACCAACTAAAATTCACTTTTTCGTTTCACCGTTTAGAAAATTTCACAAAGTGCCTTCCATGAGATTTCAACATTTTAACCACATATAGGTTGCAGGAAAATACGTACAAAACAATTACTAAACATGAAAATGATAGTGTTACTCACAACGTTTTTAGTGAAGTTCAAATCAGTTCAATGCGCCCGACAGATTCGTCTTTGGTGGCACGAAGTATGTGTAGTCGGTACTCAGTTTCACGCCATGTGTTCTGCAACATGATTCTTGTGACAGAGCTTATGGCATCTCGTTTTCACTGTTTCAGATTCTTTATGCTGGTACCTTTTGTAGAGTACACTTTGTATTTGACGTCACCGTAACAAAATCTAATGTGGTAATGTTGATGGAACGCCGAAGCAAGGGAATTCGACTATCACGGCAAAAGTACTTTTGAAGTTTTCACGATGTAGTAACAGCATTGGACGCTCAAAACCGGAATTTTCCTATCTGATCAGGTGCATCCTGCGGTCTAAACGCTGTTTCCCAACAATGATACTACTTTTGAAGATGATCATGCGCCCTTGCACACAGCCGGAGAGGTTTAATCTTGATTTGAAGAAGCACAAAGATGAACTTCACGGTCTGCCCTGGACAGAAGAACCACTTGACTTGAATATCCTCGAACCACTGTGGACAGTTTTGGAGAGCAAAATGAGAAGTACAATCAATCCTGCAACATCTAAGAAGAAATTTGCTAATATTATGATCGGTAAATTGCAAAACGTCCTTCTACGAACTTTTGAAAAGATGTAGAAATCTATTCCAAGACGGTTGGTAGCTGTATCAAAAGCAATTGGTGGCACAACACCTAAAATAATAAATAAATATCGCCTATTTATGCGATGTTTATGTTATTTTGTCCTATCTCTATATATGCAAAACAATACTCTAATAGAATAATCGGTATGCTTCCTTTTGTTGTGCTTCCCGTTACAGTGGCAGCCTTTCAGTGAGTGGCACCTAACAAAAAAAAATGTTTGAAAAACTAAAGCGAGTAATTGTACTATATACTCTAGGTTAAACAGAAAGACATATTCCAGATCGCTTTATGCAAAGTCAAAAATCGATAGATTGGTGGGTTGGCAATTGGATACCGAATACAAGCTGACAGTAGGAGGCAGCGTAACCACATATGCCATATCAGTGGAAATACCTAGGGCGGAATTTCGAGGTGTTACTCATAAGCCGGCTAATCACTCTACATGGATTATGGTAGCTCTGGTTTTGCATAAGGCATTTTGTACATACCGTAACCGTACTTATGGAATAAAATGTATAGAGATTTAATTGCTAATGTTAATACATTTTTGGTTTTTATATATGTAAAATATAATCAACTGGAATATCCAGTGACAATAGCATTTTAAAGAAATAGTAATTATGCTATAGGTAAAACAATTTTAAAGAAAGTTTTGGAAATAGCTTACCGTTGTTATTTTTATTGGGTGTTTAACGTGGAAATTATTATGTGCTCCATGAAAAAAAAAATGTCGGTTTATTTTAGTGTTCCTTCCGGAAAACATTATATATATATAAGTTCCACAAAGCTGCTAAACGTGTCAGTGCGGCCTTTGCAAAGTGATTCAAGAACGCTTGCTGAAGCGCCTAAATAAACCTGAAATGGAAAACTACTTATTCTCGTGACAATCGGTAGTTTCCATTGAGCTTATATTAGGTGGAGACACCACTGCTCTGCCACCATAGGTCACAGCTAATAACCGGCATACCGTCACATACAGGCTAAAACAAATTAACTTATGCAGATGTAAAACCAGTAAGCTCCTATACGTCTCTTTGGTTCCATTGGTTTCAGTAGTTTCAAAACAGCTTCTTGTCTACTGTTGGACGCCTAAAAGGTGAACAGCCACAACCTGCAAATTACGACCGTGGATTAGGAAGCTCTGCGCTAGGCCGTTAAGGTGAATTCGACAACACGCACTCGGAGGTTATCAAGCGAGCTGGGTACATCACAAACTAACGTGCTTCGTCACCTTCGGGAACTCAGTAAGGTCTACACGAACTGACGCCAGCTGGAGCAAACCACGGAGTGAGAGTGTACACGAAGCTCCTAGAAAGATATTATACCTAGAGATTTATTACGTGCGATGAAACGTGGATATTTTCCCTCAGTCCTAAAACACAATGGCAGTGGTTGAGCCGTGGCCAGCTTCCTGAACCTGTTCCCAAACGTGGGCGATTCAAACACAAGGTGACGCTCAGCGTCTGGGGATATTTCGAGGAGATAATTCACTAAGAATTTTATTCGAGACGGTCGGACCATCAACGCCACCCTCTACTCTGAACAGATGGAGTGGATGTATGCCGTTTTGTAGGAGAAGTACTGGGCATTGGTGAACAGAAAGCGCGCTCTGCTAAAGCAGATCAACGCTTGGCCTCATACCGCGCGAACGACCCAGGCAAAACTCCAGGTACTTGAGGTCATCGAACTGATGCCACACCCACCGTATATTCCGGACCTTGTCACGTCGGATTATTATTTGCACCGGTCCATGGCCCGTGAAATACGAAATATTATTGTGTATTTGAATGGAAGACTGAATTTACATGAGGTTTTAAGTTTTTGAATATAAATTTAATTTTTTTTTATAAAATGAAGAAAACTATAATTTATTAGACGGAAATTCAGATTGTAAGTTTTCTGCTAGAATACATTGGGTTATGCTGAAAGACAAAAATTTAAATCTGAGGAAAAACGGAATAACCACCAACCTTTTAATGTGTAGGTCCGACGTGAAAAGCTGACCAATTTGCCACGTGATTAGCCACATAATTCGCAAGTTACCGGGAATCTATCAACTTTGAGTGGAAACATACACATATACGTGCTGCAATTAGCTCGTCCAGTCTTTCTGGAAAAGGGTTCATATGCTGTAGCTGCTTTTTTAAGGGTGACAAATGTGTTCAAAATGATTCCTCTGTGGAAAAGCAAGCTTCCAAGGGAGACACTTGAAATCATCCTTGTGTTCTTCAAATCGATTCTGGACAGCACAGGCTTTATGACACATCGCGTTATCTTGGTAAAATACTCGACCTGGGTTTGGAAAGTGAGTCAGCACAGAAAAAAACAAAAGTGCCGTTCTGTAGCAATGGACAGGTACGAAGTGATGTTAGTGAGCTATTTACCTCTATCAGGGAATGAAGAGTGCTCCAGAAAAACATTTCCCATGATATTTGCACCCCGATTTTGCCTCTTCTTGGAAGACAAATGACAAATTAATCGTTGCTTTGTTCATTGCAGGGAGCATACTGGTTCTTCGGCTACAATAAATTACGAAACTTGGTAACAACGACCTGCCTCTGGAATTCGAAAAATGTATAAATGGAGGGGAGTATTTTGCCAGGTAAAAATAAACAGAACAAAACAATAATTATTTCTCAAAGGTAAAAATTATCACTTCGTAAAGTGTAATAAGAAAATATAAAATATTAAACATTGCATAGTTTTTCCTGAATGAAAGACATGTATATTCTGTACCGCAAAAGCTAGAAATGTAATCCGAATATAGTATTTGAAGAAAGTAATACTATAGAAAGTAATCCGACAATATAAGGAGTGATACGAAAGGAATCAATAGGAGTCGGACGCGGTATGGGTAAGACGAAGGATTTAAGCGCATTTGATCGTGGGCAAATTGTCGGGGCAAGACGAATGGGTCACTCCCCTCGGAAGTCGTGCAGGCACTGGAATTTTCACGGGCCACTGTGGCACGGGTGCACCGTGAGTACATCGAATCCGGTAAAACCATCCCTGGAAGGTCCAACTGCCGTGGACAACAGCGTGCGGATGAGCGGGGTCATCGTCGGCTAGTTCGAATTGTAACAGCGGATAGACCGGCCATAGTGCAAGAAATCACTCGGAAATTTAACGCTCGTGCACAAAAACGTGTAAGCAGCCACACCATCCAGAACCATCTCCTCGCTATGGGGTACAGAAGCCCTCGTCCCACGAGGGTACCGCTGCTGACCGCACATCACAGGTTGCAAAGATTAGCATTGGCGCGTGAACATCACCATTGGACATTAGATATGTGAAAAAATGTTGACTGCACTGATGAGTCGAGATTGACGTTGGTACATACGAATGGCAGGATACGAGTACGGCGCAAACCACATGAAGCAATGTATCCTTCTTGCCAGCAGGGTACTCTTCAAGCTGGTGGGGTGGCATTACTGTTTACGTAGACTGAAATGGGACCTCTGGTACATGTGACATCGTCCATCACAGGTCAACTTTACCGGGATATCCTGGACTACCATTTGCTGCCGTTTGTGCGTCTTCAACATCTCACTGAAGACCTAATCCTGCAACAAGAAAATGCACCGTGCCATCGCTCCCGAAGTGTATCCGAAAGGTTGGATGAACACTCCACCGACGTGACCTCGCTTCCTTGGCCAGCTAGGTCCTCTGACCTCAACCCCATCGAGCACATCTGGGATGCCTTTGAGAGAGATGTTCGGGGCTCTGACCTCCACTCCATCAAATTTCGTGAAATGTGGGAGCTCGTTCTGGGATCGTGGATCCGTATGGCTTCCGGTGTCTTGTCGAGTCCGTGCCGAGACGAATCGCCGCCGACATCAGGACGACAGGTGGTGCTACACGTTACTAGGTAGGTGTCTCTAATTCAATTGCTCTTCAGTGTATATGGAAAGCTTCCAAAATGTCAAGTTTGGTGGTTGAATCTGGCTTGTTAATTAGTTTTGCTTCTTCAAAGAGAAATTTGTGGTTCTTTTCGTAACAGTGTTTAGCCATCGGTGACGTCTTTAGATCAGAATTCCGAATGTAGATCTTGTGCTCCTTCAATCAAAAACACAAGGCTCTACGGTTTTGTCCTATATACGAAGCGCCCCATTTACATGGGATTTAAAAAATTCCTCACGGGTTTTTGTCTTCAACACAGTCCTTTAATCCTAAAAATCTCATTTTGTTAATGGGTGTAGAAATCACCTTAAAATTAAAGGTTTTGAAAAATTTTGTAATTTTGAAGGCAATGTCACGTGCAAATGGAAAAATTGTAAAATTCTCTCACAATGCGCGCATCACAGGAGTTAATGTGGGAATAGGCTTCGGTTTCCGGAATTTTGTTAGAGCCTTGTGAATAATGGAATGGTTGTATCGCGCGATGTACACAAGTGTAAAAGGCGCTGATTTTTTTTTTTTTTTTTTTGTAAGGATGATTGGACTTGTCATGTGGAGTCGAAACAATAGCAAAAGGCTATCGATAAATTGTGGTTGTGAGACATCCATTTAAGCGAGTCTGCAAGACGTCAAGGAATGGTAGGCATCCGTTATTTTCAGTTTCGTAGCTGAATTGAATGTGAGGATCAATGGAATTTATAAGTTTGACAAATTCCGGAATTTCAGAATGTTTCCCCTTCCATAGAACAAAAGTTTGGTCTACATATCGTATCCATAAGTCAAATTTCACAAGTTTGAAAAGTTATTCTTCAAATCGACGCATGTAGATTTCACATAATATACGTAGGTGACAGTAGACTGCCCATGGTTAGACCTTCCGTCTGTTCATAAAACGATCCACGGAAAGTAAAGCTGTTCTGTTTTATGCAAATGTTCACTAGTCTTGTTATTTCTTCAAATTCAGGTTGGTTGTAGTGGTGTTTTACAAGACTTGATTTTAGGGATTCCAGAGCTCCTTTTACTGGAACATTGGCGAACATAGATACCACATCAAAGGATAGCATTAGTTGATCTACGTAGGGATGTAGTTTGAGTTGATTGGTAAACTCAATGGAATGTTTCACAGATGTTTCGTTTGGAGTGGCCAATGTAGATAATTTTGAAGATAAGAACTTCGATAACTTTTATGCTGCTGTGTTACTTACTATAGGCCGAAAAGGAATTCTAGATTTATGCAATTTAGGGAGAGCATAGAATCTCGCACAACGGGCGTATGAAAGTTTAAGTTTGTTTTTTATGTTTTAGTTCAGAGTTTCTGAGTTTTTGATCAATTTCTGTATTTCTTTGAATTGTTTATATGAAGGATCATTCTTTGTATCTTTGTAAGGTCCATCCGAAATAAGATTTCTGACCTTGTTATCATAATGATTTTTGTCTAACACAACCACCTGAACTCTGTATTCAGATCTAGTGTTGATTAAATTTGAATTTGAGCGCAATTCTTTAAATGCATTACTTTCTTTGGTGGTTAAATTTAGTCTAGGTCATGTAGCGTTATTTGCAGTTATCACTTAGCTGATACAGTGTCTCACTATTTCTTTTTCTTCAAAGTTGAGACTGCTTTGTATTAGAGATTCCTCAACAGAAGCAACTATGTCTGATACCGGTATCTTTTTTGAGATAGTTAGGATTACAGCAAAGTTAGAATTATATCATAAAGCCCGCTTCTGAATTTCAGTGAGACTAGGAACGGACAAGTTCACAAACACTTCATTATCTGTATACACCATTCCGTTACTATTAATATGGGTATAAGCCTGCTTATTCTTATTATCAGCTGTCAATTTTTAGAATTATCCTTCAAGGGAAATTCTGTGATTCGTTGACAAGTTGGCACTACGAACTGAAGTGTTTTTTTCTAAACTATCAAAATCTGCTAATTTGTTAGCTAACCAAAGTTGTACATAGATCATAAAGTTCATGTTCCACCTTCGTAATGTGCTACCGAGCTGCCTTAATAACAGCTCTAAGAATGGCAAACGAAGAATTGCTCAATGCTTTTGTTACGTTCTGAGTAGGTATTATACGGGTTTCGATAAGTACTAGATCATCGTTATATGTTTCTGTTGTAACGTCGTTTAGCATGGAACATATGCCATTCCATCTGTCGCTAAGGATCGTCACTGGGGCAGTATCGGAATCCCGAAATATTTCATGTCACAAGTGGAATTCCTTAAATATACCTTTCTTTGATTATTATCAGAGCTATAGCGAGGAATGTTGGACATTTCAAGGTCCGAACGCAGCAAACGGTTCTGCTTATTCTAGTTATATCAACATCTTACTTTTTCTTTTCTTCGCAGTCATTGTTTAACGTCAGATTTCTTTGTTTAAAAAAAAACTAGAATTTTTTACTATTTAAATTGAAGCTTAACAATCACCATGAGCATCTCGAGAGGCTATAAGCATTCGGCCATTCCAAATTTAGTAGCACTGCTTCAAGAGAAGAATGGAGCTAGTGCGGTAAATCAAACACAGGATTCATGCCTCACGGGGATTCGAACGTGGAGCTCATCACAAAAAAACTGATTATAAGCCAGCACTTACAACATTGCATCATTGGGGTGGGTAACATGAAAATTACGAAAGGGGTTACGTCTTATTCATACATGAAGCTCTCCTCTGACATCCTCTCTCGATGGCGCAATAATTTGCCGTACTCATTGATATAAATGTTCAAATTCCTTCCATAGAATCTTCCCCATTAATTAACGGTACATACATTGCCTTCATAAGCACGTGTACCTCTATATTTGTGGGCTGATCACGCGTTTCCATGCTTTCCGTAACCCAAAGGGAAATGTTGTCTATGACATGCTTTAACTGAAAACATAATACTACAATCTTCTCTTACAATCGTCATCGTGCCATTACTAAATAACTCATATTTTTGTTTTTTAAAGAAAGTTTGAACCCGTATTTTTGATTCAAAGATTCAGTTTTCAGCCTGAACACATAAAAATAAATTTACCATTTAGCGTGTTTTTAACTACTTTCACTGCTACTTTTGAATTATATCTATTTTTACACAAAGATATGGTTTTTCATCATGCAAAGAATGAATGTACCGAGGATACCAAACGTGGAAGTTGAACTGGTATGAAGAATATTCTAAATCACAACGCTTTCGATCCGCAGGGTAATCGTTTTTAAATTGGAAATTATGCTTAGAAACACGGAAGATTCATTGAGGATTGTGCATTCAGAAAATAAAACTGAGTAGCACTATGTGGTCACTTTATCTTTCCTCCAGGATATTTGTTTTCTTTAAAAAATGGAAGTTCGAATAAAAAAGGCAAAATCCTGACGAACGGATGCAAGTGGAAGAGTGTCAAACGCCAACAGTACAGATTGATCTAATGTACAAAAAGTCTATCAAAAACAAGTCATGGGCGTTCGCAACGCGTCAGAAAGATTTTCAAAATTTGCACACCGGCACAATGCATTAATCAATTAACGATGCAGTAGAAATGTACAAAAGAAATAACTGACTCCAGCATCAATATTTTCTTCATCTTTGTAACGAAGTTATTTTTAGCACATGCTGTTGAATGTGCACCATCTGTAGCTAAACATTCGAACTTCAACCAAGATAAATTTTCTTCGAAAATCACGAGTTGGATTTTTTCAAAGATATGATCAGTTTTCGTAGTATCGCTCATTGTTCCTATCTTGAAAGATAGCAGCTACATCTTTCAAAGAAAAACAAAGAATCACTGCCATCTTCTAAATCAAGTTGTTTTTTAAACTTAATGCTAGTTCGTTGACTCTCTTTAAATATAAGCACTTTCTAAAGCCGAACACATTGTGTTTCCCTTCATTAAACAGGCCAATATAAATACATCATCTATGAATGCCTTAGAATGTTCGGCAGCCACTTTTGAATTGATACATCATTCCTTTCGTATTACTGGTTTTTAATTTACTTTCTATAGGAACAGTTTTCATTTGATCGGTTACATCAGCATTCAGACGTGGAATCCTTTTCCCTAAATGAATTGCTCGCAGCGACTCATGCTTCGATTTCCCCCTAAATAACGTAATTTGAACTAATCTGGGACTGCTAAAATGTTGTTACAGGAAAGCCTTACTCTCACAACAAAAATTATTTTAACTTCCAATTTAAACCAAAGCACGACCTTCGAAGGGTAGGTTTCCACTATTACTGGTTCAAAAACAACCCATCCCGTGTAATAATAAGTACTTTATAAATTAAATTTAATGACAAACGAATTTTATTTCAATATATTTCTACATTCGTTTAATCCTTTAACAGACTGGAACGAATAACTTCGAGGATAGCAGAATGAGCTGAAATCAGATTGCAGGAATGCATTCACTCTCTGAGAAATGGACCGAAAGTGACTGGAACCAGTGAACCTGCGCACCAAAAGCGTTCTATTCGCCTTAGCTTTGTTATGACCACTTTACGAAATAAAAAGAACCACTTTAGTGAAGTGTTCATTTAGTTGTGTTTATTGGCACTGATCCTTCTTGATGGACTATCTTCTAAAGGGTCTACAACAATGGTGACGAATCTAAGCAAAGAGAGAGAAGATTTTTGAGTCACTTGTTTCTACTCAGTGGCATGATGTCCGTGTCAGAAGGACTATTCCTTACCTACCATGTCTTGGATGATATAGCAGAGAATTGGCTGTAAAGGAGCGCTTATTACTAGTGCCAGGTTTACAATCGGTACTGCTGAGATGAGAAAGGGAAAGCAATTGTTTTGCTGTAGCCTTCATAATCCTGGCCACTATGTGAACGTTTCTATTTGGGGAGTGCAGAAAAGCTTGGTCATCATTTAGTTAAGGTGCATCGGCAACTTAAATGGTAAATTTCCATTTTCAAGTATTGCAAGCCAATTCTTGTGGTATAGGTTTCTAAAACCTTCGAAAATACAGGAGATTAATGCACATGCTCTTGCAATTAAGGTAAATACAATCTGCAGTTTAAAGCTAAGGTTGTGGTACTAAAGACATTTTGCGGATGGAAAGAAATTCTTAACAAAAGCCCGTTTTTTTAGTTGTATATATACCGAAGTTCTCTTAAAGAAGCTTTTAGAACGTCTTCGAATTACTTCGAAATGCAAAGTGTATACATTTTTCTTACGTATAACACAGTAAAAATAATTTAAATGTGTTATACGTCTATTTATCGCATATAGGGATATATTAAACAAAAGAAGTCAGGTGCTTTGCTGAATACAAATTAGATCTAAGGAAGACCAGAGTAAAGAGACACATGCATGCAGCGAGTTTTTCTGTGATTCAAATTAATTCGAAATTTAATCAGCAATCCTGATTTTGAAAACTTTGTGTGTTTTATTTAAAGTTGCGATATATTTTTCAATCACATTACCTATACATATTAGCCGAAAAGAATATTATATTTTCTAATATTATTTAGAGCTATTTTTATGACCACTATTTTATTCATGCAGAGATATTAACTCGAAAGAGTCATGGTTGTGCTGCGAATATTTATTTACTATTGTTCATTGCGAACTGAGTAACTGCACAACTCTCTGAGGAAAAAATTGTGATTATGACTAATGAAAGTGTTAATTAATGATGAGAAAACTAAGGTTACCGAAGGCCATAAGAACGTACTGAAATTTCTAGGCAGGACACATCATGTTACTGCGCTAGTATGCGATGCAAAAAGGGACCCAGTTCTGTTCCATCACTGGGTTACACAATGTTAACGGTTCTCTAAAAATGAAATTCATGTTGGATGCGCATTTTTCTTGTCTGCTGTTAGATTCAGTGCCGAGAGTAGGTATAAAATATTCATATTTGCGCATGAATTTATTGTGTTGTCTGAACCTATGTAGCACAACATAACGTATGTTACTAACCGCAATAAAATATAGAAGGAACTTCTTATTGCGACATGCACAGTTGTGAAAATTCATGGGCATAGTATAGCTTTATAAGAAACCATGTTCCTGTTACCTCACTTCTATATTCGTGTTTGTGCACAGTTTCTCCGAAAAGACAGGAATATCCAAAACCTGTATTTCCACATATGAATCCTGTGCATCTTTGTTAAATCCATAAAAACATATATTTCTCCGATTGTGTTGTAAATTGTTACGGAACACACGGAGGTTTATGTGTGTACGAGTGCATACATTTCAAGACAAGAGCTTGAATTTTGTATTCTTTGCTAGAATGCGGTAATATTTCATAGAAGCAGTAACTTCGTCGAAGGTTAGGAACGTTTAGGTTGGGAAGCGAGCAACTATCATAAGAAAGATCATCAATAATATCTCAATTTCCAAGAATCCTTTACTCAGTTCATTCAAAACTTCGCTGTGCTGTAAAATCGATTCCTTGCAGACAAGCCTAAATTTAGTCTCATGGCATATAACCTTGATGACATTTATTTAGCGTTCCGCTTAGCACTGAGCATCTGCTCCTCACTCAAATTATGTCATCTATCTATCTATCTATCTACAACGTTTTCACTTCAAACAGATGACTTCAATGTTCATTGCCATTTTAAATGAATCTCGTATATTTGACATTTGTACGGACACATGATAGCTAACAATTAGAAAATTTCCACTTTGGGAAATATGTATTTTTTACCTTATGTCTTATAGGAATTTTTTTCTGTAGGGGAGATTGTATCCTTAACCTAGAGATTTAGACTGAAATATTAGTTGTTAAGAAGTGAAATACATGGAGATCAAAATCATTCACAGAAGCCTTGTGAGCAGTTTCACCCATGCTGTATTCACTGCCTTACAATTAATATTTGGGGACCACTCAATATATAATGATTTCTGCTCAACGAAAACAGCACGTCCGAAAACCAAACATAAATGTAATCATAGTGCTATGATGAGCCAATGACCCGGTTGTGTATGAAAGATAGAGATCGACAGAGTTTTATCGCGGATTGTTCATATGGATCACATTAGCAATCGACCTTAAGTAAACTTTCAAGTTCGTTAACAATGTCTAGTTCGACTTCTAGAGATCCGATGCGCAAGTGGAAAAAGAGAGAAACTAAATGCTGCCAAAACGAAACTGTGTTTGTCTGTGTGTGTGAAAGATATATATATATATCAACATCATCATTGTCAACCATTATCAATCCACTGCTGGACGAAGGTCTCCCCAAGTTTCCTCAACAACGGTCTGTCTTGTGCCAGTCTCTTCCATGTCACCCCTGCATACTTTCGAATTTCATCCACCCATCTCCCATGTGGTCTTCTTTTGGGTCTTTTCCTGTCACTTGGAATCCAATCTAAAATTACGGCTGCCCGTCGATGATCTGTCCTTCTGGCAGTATGTCCAGCCCATTGCCATTTCAGGGATTTAACTCTGATCATGATGTCTTCCACTCTTGTCATTTTTCGGATCCACGAGTTCCTCTTCTTATCTCTCCTAGTTACACCAAGTATGCACCTCTCCATGCTGCTTTGAGTTGTCTGCAGCCTTTGTATGTCTCTTTTAGTTAAGGTCCACGTCTCTGCACCATACGTAAGCACTGGAAGGATGCATTGATCAAACACTTTTCTTTTAAGACATAATGGCATATTGCTCTTGAAAATTATGCTGTTTCTTCCAAAAGCTCTCCAGGCAAGTTTTGTACGCCGATTAATTTCTTCATCAATGTGACCCTAACTTGATATCTGCTGTCCTAGATAAACGTACGTGTCTGTTATCTCCAGCTTTTCTCCATCAATCGATAAATCTTCATATCTTGTAAAAGCATTGAACATCACTTTTGTCTTCTGAAAGTTCATTTTTAATCCCACTTCTTTACTCTTGTCAGCAAGTTCCTGGATCATACTCTGCAGCTCTGATGGGGTAGTTGCAATAATGACTACGTCATCAGCAAAACGAAGGTGGGTTAGATAATCTCCATTAATCTTTATCCCCTTTGTTTTCCCAGCTCAGCGACTGAAAAACACCCTCCAATGTGGCATTAAAGAGCTTCGGAGATATGGTGTCACCTTGTCTCACTACCTTTCCAATTTTTACGTGTGTTGTATTTTCAAACAGCTGAATCTTTGCACTTGCATTTTCATAGATGTTATTAATAATATTAATGTATGCATCTTCAATACCGCAGGTTTTCAGAGCCATAGTAACTGCTGATGGTTTCACCGAATCAAAGACTTTTTCATAATCGATAAAAGCCATGCACAATGGAAGTTCATATTCCCTTGCTCTTTCAATTAGTTCTCTCAGTACGTGGATATGATCTATTGTGCTGTAGCCACTCCTGAATCCAGCTTGTTCTCTCGGTTGAGCCATGTCCAGTGTTACCTTCAAGCGGTGTGAAAGAACTTTAGTGAAGATTTTATAAACTACTGATAGGAGGCTGATAGGTCTGTAGTTTCCGAGATTCTCAATGTCACCTTTCTTATGTAGCAAGATCATTGTAGCGGTGTTCCAATCCTCAGGAATCTTTCCTTCATTAAGGCATCGAGTGAAAATTTGGGCGAGTACTGTTTCGATTTCTCCACTTGCTTCTTGTATGATGTCCACAGTAATTCCATCTTCTCCTGGAGCTTTTCCCCGCTTCATGTTCTTGATTGCATGTGAAACTTCTGCTGGAAGGACTGGAGGAACACTGGTACTGGTATCTTTCATGATGTCTGGAGTGCATGTGTCATGCCTTTCATCTAATTTGGAGTAGAAATCTTTCACTCTTGTCAAAATTTCGCCTCTGTTTCTTGTTACAGAACCATCTTCTTTTCTCAGTGCCATAATCTGTTTTCTTCCCTTACTGAGATGTCCCTTTTGCTATCTTTAGGCTTTGGTTGTTTTCAATTGCTTTCCTCACTAGTTCACATTTGAATTTTCTTACGTCTTCAGTGATACTTTTTTTACTGTCTTGCATAGCTCTATATTTTCCACTTTGGAAGTCACATCTTCTTTAGTTGTCCTCATCTCTCTTCTTTTTGCATCAACATTTTCGTTTTTCCTGATAATTTGTTTACATGCAACTTGTTCTTAGACTCAGCTAATTTTGTTGCTGTTTCCATAAGAGCTTTGGTTACTTTTCTGTTAACTTCAGAGATGTCCACTTCTTCCGATGTTAGGCCTTCTAAAGCAGAGAACCTGTTCTTCAGTTCCAACTTGAAGGTATTATGGTGTTTTTTAAGGTTGTTTATGTCAATAGATTTTGTTTGCCTTATCAGCTTGCCACGTTCAAGTTTAGTGTTGAGGTGCATCTTACATCTCACCAATCTATGGTCACTACCTGTGTTGAACTTGTTTAGCACCCTTGCAGTCTTCTATGACGAATTTTTTGTTACACATAATAAAATCAATTTCACTTGTCGTCCCATTTGGATGTCTCCATGTCCATTTCCTGTGTGGCTTTTTCTTGAAAAAGGAGTTCAAGATGAAAAATCCTTCTGCCTCTGCAAACTCAACGAGAGTATTTCCACGCTGGTTTCTGTTGCCATGACCGAATTTACCTACTGAAGTTTCATTCTGATGCCGTTGCTCTCTTTTTGCATTGAAATCTCCCATAATTATTTTCAAGTGCTGCTTACCTTTATTATTTAGATGACAAATTTTCTCATAAAAATTCTTCAATTTCTTCTACAGGATGACTTGTGGTGGGTGCATAAGTTTGAATAATCTGAGCCTGGTATCTTTTCGAGAGTTGGATAACAAGTCGTGCAGCTCTGTCAGAGGAACTTTCAACTTCTACAACTTTATCCTTCAGTTTCTTGTTTATTATAAATCCAACACCACTAGTTCTGCCAGTATCTGTCCCACGATAGTAGAAGAGATGTCCACTTTTCAGTTCGATGAGATCTTCTCCTTTTCTCCTTAACTCACTTAGCCCCACGATGTCCCACTTGATCCTTTATAGTTCCTCTTCCAATTCAAGAAGCCTTGAATCAGAAGATAGGGAGCGTCCATTATACGTAGCCAAGGTCAGCATCAGATGGCAGCCTAGTCCGGTCCTCCGGGGATTCTTAGCACCCTCTGCCTTCATGTCGCACTGGCCGCTGCCTTGGCCAGGTACATTCCAGCTGCCTGAGACTGAGGGCCAAGATTTAAGTTGTGGAGTCATTTTTTTTTGGGGGGGGGGGGTTTGGCCATAACTCACCACGCTGGCCAAGCGGGTTGGTGAGTGTGGGATAGCATTTCCTCTAATCCCGATGGTATAGTTATACCGCTATTGGCGGTCGTCAGAGCCCCTTTAGTGGGAACAGGATGCACCACGAGAAGGCGGGGTTGACATTTGTCAAGGAGAGGCTGTGATGTTACGCATCACCTGACCTTACATCCCATATATATATATATATATATATATATATATATATATATATATATATATATATATATATTTTCATAGATGTTATTAATAATATTAACATCTATGAAAATGCAAGTTCAAAGATTCGGCTGTTTGAAAAACAACACACATAAAAATTGGAAAGGGAGTGAGACAAGGTGACACCATATCTCCGAAGCTCTTTAATGCCACATTGCAGGGTGTTTTTCAGTCGCTGAGCTGGGAAAACAAAGGGATAAAGATTAATGGAGATTATCTAACCCACCTTCGTTTTGCTGATGACGTAGTCATTTTTGCAACTACCCCATCAGAGCTACAGAGTATGATCCAGGAACTTGCTGACAAGAGTAAAGAAGTGGGATTAAAAATGAACTTTCAGAAGACAAAAGTGATGTACAATGCTTTTACAAGAAATGAAGATTTATCGATTGATGGAGAAAAGCTGGAGATAACAGACACGTACGTTTATCTTGGACAGCAGATATCAAGTGAGGGTCACATTGGTGAAGAAATTAATCGGCGTACAAAACTTGCCTGGAGAGCTTTTGGAAGAAACAGCATAATTTTCAAGAGCAATATGCCATTATGTCTTAAAAGAAAAGTGTTTGATCAATGCATCCTTCCAGTGCTTACGTATGGTGCAGAGACGTGGACCTTAACTAAAAGAGATATACAAAAACTGCAGACAACTCAAAGAAGCATGGAGAGGTGCATGCTTCGTGTAACCAGGAGAGATAAGAAGAGGAACTCGTGGATACGAAAAATGACAAGAGTGGAAGACATCATGATCAGAGTTAAATCCCTGAAATGGCAATGGGCTGGACATACTGCCAGAAGGACAGATCATCGATGGACAGCCGAAATTTTAGATTGGATTCCAAGGGACAGGAAAAGACCCAGAAGAAGACCACATGGGAGATGGGTGGATGAAATTCGAAAGTATGCAGGGGTGACATGGAGGAGACTGGCACAAGACAGACCGTTGTGGAAGAAACTTGGGGAGACCTTCGTCCAGCAGTGGATTGATAATGGTTGACAATGATGATGATGATGATATATATATATATATATATACATATATATATAAAGACACCCTCCGAAGCTAACAGAATGTGAGTAGAGATCTCTGCAAATGACTGTCACGTGAAAATGCAAATTAACCTCATCTCCAATCTCACAAATCCTATGTGTACGACATTTGAGATTCTTGTTATCACCAGTACCATGTGTGGCACGGTGAACAACAATTACTAGTGCATTCAATCAACGATCAGTAAATCGCTTATCATTTCGACTAACGGGACACGTCAATTTCTGTTGTGTAAGCAGTGTCATTCTTGTATTGTTGATCAATAAAATTTGTGGTTTGGAGTGACAAGACACTGTAAAGTCAACCTATGTGATTGTCGTTACTAAACGTGGCAGATGACGAGAAATAGTAATTTCTGGTTTGTATCGAAGTTTCTTCTGCTTTCTATCGTCGAAGGATGCGTTTATGGAGTTATTTTTCGTGGTTTAGCTTAAACCTGTTAGCCCTTTTGGGTTAAACTATGAGTCTTGACGTGTAACTGGCGATCCAAGACAGTTGCGCACTGCCGACGTTGTGGCAGGCGTAGGAAAAACGCATGCCTTCATCATGCAGGACACGTCTTGCGGTTTCCTTTTATTTTATTTTTTTATGTTTGAGAGTATGAACTTTGGATTGTAGGGCTGCTTAGCACGTTGAATTTTCCCGTGGAAACTTAAAGAAATTACCTTGAAAAAGTCTCCCGCAGCCCCGATAGCGCAGTGATCTAACCGATGATTCTGAGATGTGACCGTGTTCGAATACAGGTGAGGCACGGGTGTTGTGATTGTCTTACGCCGCTGGTTCTCTTCCTTCCCTAGAACCAGTAGCCCTACACTAGAGACCTAGCGACTGCTTATAGGCTATTGAGTGGTCATTAAACCTAAAACAAAGCCTCCCAGTGGAGAGTAGAAGCTTGGCGAGTCGTTATGTTTATGCATATTAAACCACGAAAATAAACGGAATTACTATGCTATAAGCGTTCCTTGGGTATTCACGATCTGGTTTGTTTAAAATACATATGCGAATCACTTTTTAGCTGTATTTAAAAACGTTTCTAGGGTATCTTACCTACCAAATTTTGACGTGCAACTGCGGATGTTTACTAAGCAAGAAAACACTTTTGCTAACCTTGTATCTCTGGTACATTTATTAGGAACAACTAAGCACAAGATTTTATGACATAATAATCCGAGGTTTTATCAAATATATTCGTACAATATCACGCCAACGGTTGGATTTTCTAAGGAACTAGATCGACTTCAGATTTAAACTGCAAAATGTAAATAAAATAAGCGGTTAAAGAAATAAAATAAAATAAGTATTGATCGCGCGAAATGATATCAGCATAAGGTCTGGCCGTATACATCTGAGGAAGTTATTTTTTGTTTCGTTTGGAAAGCTCATTCCTTGCAATTGGTGGATCCCATGAGATAAAGTCATTAAGCGCGCGTCACTGTGTGATGGGATATCTAGAGTCTTCCTAAGTAATGTTCCTTTGGCTGTGATGTACCGAGCAATATCCTTAATTTCGCGCAGAATGGCGTTGCTTTGTTATTCAGTATTTCCTTTGGCAGCACAGTCGTCAAATTCAACTGTGGAGACGACCAACAGATATCTGATAAATAACACCTTCCAATCAAACTTAACGAAAAGCGACCCCATCCAATGAAAAACGCTCTTAGCTAACACTGTCACCTCCTAAATCCAACTTAGTTTAACAGGTTTGTCTAACTACATTTTAAAAAACATCTAAACAAACGAATAATACTATTTGACTTTACAAATGTACGTTGTTATTCTCTTTTCAAGGCCACACGCATTTTTTTTTCATTTCGTTGAGGAACTATTTATATCACGCAATGGCATAAGGAGAGTCATGGTAGGAGAAGTAAACAAGCTCGCCAACACGTAGCAATTCGAACGTGCATACATATCCTTCCCAAATCAAATTTTTTGTCCTATATTTATATTATGATGTTTTAAGTGGCGAAACTAGTTTCTATTCCTCGTGAAGGTTGGTGTGCGCCCATTTGTGGAAACAAAGCACATAAATATAGTGCGAAAGAAATATTATTCTCAAAATACGTGGAAAATGCGTCATGATAATTACAACTTTCATACTTGGCAGGAACGTTCCTTTTACAACATAGAGCCTCACTAAGAAAGGATTTTTTCCTACGACAACTTTAAGTGGGTCGAAATGGCTTTTTTAAATAACCCAAATTTTAAACGCTAGGACGTTTTGCAATGATCGAGCCATTGTTGTCCAGCAACTGGAGCCCCGCCCTAAGTTTTGAATGACTTGAGTTGACCTGCTCAGTAAATATTTTGTTCTTAATTTATTAGTTCTGAATTTTTTTAACAAAAACTTTTAAAATCACGCAAAAAGCGCTATATCATAACATGCTTTGCATTTAAACATTTATTATCGTTTGACATATATAATGTCAAGGTGTTTTTATTTGTTCTAAATTTATTTAATAATAGAAAAATATTTTAAAAATATCACGTAAAAAGCGCTGTAGCGTAATATGCTTTGCATTTAAACATTTATATTATCGTTTTATTTATCGAATGTCAAGGTTTTTTGAGTCAAAATTGAATTAGCAACATTCGTTTTCACCGAAGCAACGGTGACGTCATGTAAGTGTTTTTTTCTTGTTTTGAGTCAAAATCAAATTACCAACGTTCGTTTTCACCGAAGCAACGGTGACGTCATATACGCGGTAAGGTGACTGTAATAAATATAAATATGCAGGTAGATTTTCATAGTAATTGAAATTTGAAAAAAAAAAGTTTCCGCTTTAGAAATTATCGGTGGCAACGAAATTTTGCTCACGCTTCCAAAAACATCTGACTTACAAATTTTAAATGTACAGTTTCGAACGAAATTGTTTACGAAATTGTTTATAAGCAAGGTTCTGTTTACATTAATGCTAAAAGTAACAACACATTTTGTTCTGTTCTCTATTAGTATTTTAACAACGAAAGAGAAGAGTAACGACGTATTTTGATTTGTTTCGTATAGGCTTGAAGTTTTGAATTTACAGTTATCAACGAAATTGTTTATGTGTCGTCTGGCAGAATAATTCCGACAGACGTGTGTTTCCCAAAAGAGCGAAGAAATGTGCAGTGTATAGCCATTTCAACTGTATATCATTTTGTATATCATTTGTATTTCAACTGTATTTTAATATCATAACGTTCGAAGAACTGGTATTTATCTAGTGTTTATATAAAAACATTTGTAGATATTTCTAGTGAGCGAGTACATCAGGACTGGGCAGCCTATGGGCCAATTTTCGAAAAGCATAGCTAGTGCAAACTCGCATCCTGTAGAAGCAAGCAGACTGATGCCTAGGTCTTACTTACAGAAGAACAACAATAATGTTTACTAATTTGGGGTCTTTTCCAATTCTTACCCTTGTTTTAGGATCAGAAATAGCTCTTTCGCCCCAAAACATTGGAGTGATATGACTATTTTTGCTCTTTGCAAGAGCGCTATTAGTTTAAGCTGGAAAAGACAAACTGCTCAAATATGCATAGAAGCTCTTTACTACTGTACACGTTATCTATTCACGGTCGTTCGGGAAGAAATGCGAATTTATTTTCTTGAATTTACGTTTCTAATCAGTTCTAGGAAAAACACCGCTTTTTTAACAACTTCCCATTTTATTTTCCGAGTGAACCTGCCCTTCATTAAGAACTACATCCATTAACCTTTTTCAGGAATTTGTAATCACTAAAGAACAGGTAATCGAACTGACACTCTATCACGTTATAGCAGTTTCAGATCATGGAAATATTGTAGTATTGCGCAGTAATATTAACTGTTAATAATGCACCGGTACAAAAACTGATACTTTAAGAGATATGCTACGATCACTTAAATTAATTATTATTACTTTCTTTTTCCCCCTTATTTTGAATGAATCAACTGAATTAATTCACTTGTGGGGGGCGGTTTTGTTACCTGAATCACACAGCCGATTGGGATTTTAAAGTATAACAATGTCATTTCAAGCGCATTTGTTTGTGTGTGTGCTATTTGACCTTATCAATACTCACCTTTCTCTCAGATTCTCTTTCTAGTTTGTGTCTAAAAGATACATTTTATTTCATTTCTCTTTTGTTTTTGATTTATTTCAGAATTCCTAACCTAGACGGCCTCGTATGAAGTCGGGATTGCCGTTTTTTTTCCAGAACTCAGGTACTGTAAAGCAGTGCTATTCAGTTTTTTTGCCTACGTTCCCACAATACGAGTTTTATTAACATTGTACCCCCAACATTTTTAAAACTTTATAGGCTGTCAAATGGACTGATTTAATACTAAAGATACATATTTATTGCCAAACAACATTGTTTAATAACATAAATATACAGGAATTGAAAACCGCCAACGCTCAATATGAATAATACAAAAAATACGATATTTTACACTGACGGAAAGAAAAATCTCAACACCACGAAAAAACAGTTGTAGAGGAATAACATGGCGGCAATACATTTGTATAGGTAACATATTTAATCGATTAAGATTTCAAGATCACAGCTTAATGTAAGCACGAGAAGAGCCATTTTAAATGTGAAATGCTGGTACATTAATAACCGGTGTAACCGACAGAATGCTGAATGCAAGCATGCAAACGTTCGAGCATTGTATCGTACAGGTGCTGGATATCAGTTTGTCGGATGGAGTTCCATGCCTGTTGCACTTGGTCAGTCAATACGAGGACGGTTAATGCTGGTTGGGGGTGACGCTGAAGTTGTCGTCCAATGATGTCCCATACGTGCTCGATTGGGGAAAGATCTGGTGATCTAGCAGGCCACGGCAACATGTCGACACTCTGTAGAGCATGTTGGGTTACAACAGCGGTATGCGGGCGAGGGTTATCCTGTTGGAAAACACTCCCTGGAATGCTGTTCATGAATGGCAGCACAACAGGTAGAATCACCAGACCGACGTACAACTGTGCCGTCAGGGTGCGTGGGTTATCTGCGAGAGTGCTCCTGCTGTCAAAGGAAATTGCTCCCCAGACCATATCTCCAGGTGTAGGTCCAGTGTGCCTCGGCCGCAAACAGGTTGGTTGCAGGCGCTCACCTGGCCTCCTTCTAACCACCACACGGCCATAACTGACACCCAGGCAGAACCGGCTTTCATCAGAAAACACAACAAATCTCCACTCCGTCCTCCAATGAGCTCTAGCTTGACACCACTGACGACGCAAACGACATTGGTTTGGAGTAAGTGGAATGCACGCTACAGGGCGTCTGGCTCGGAGCTGTCCTTCAAGTAACCGATTGGTAACAGTTCGTTATGTCACTGTGGTGGCAACTGCAGCTCGAATTGCTGCCGCAGACGCGGTACGATGCGCCACGACCATACGCCGTACACGGCGGTTTTCCCTCTCAGTAGTGCCACGTGGCAGGCCGGAACCCGGTCTTCTTGAGGCAGTACCTTCCCTTGACCACCGCTGTCAACAATCATGCACAGTGGCTACATTCCTGCCAAGTCGTTCTTGCAATATTGCGGAAAGAAAATCCACCTTCTCGTAGCCCTATTATACGACCTCGTTCAAACTCCGTGAGCTGTTGATAATGGCTTCTTCGTCTTCTTAAAGGCATTCTTGACTAACATCAACACACTACGTCAAATCTCAACGATAACTAACGCTCACGAACGTTACAGCGCGTATTTACAGCAAACCTGCTTTTCTTGTTACGAGGGGCGTGCTAGCGCCGCACGTATGCGCCGAGCGCGAAATTTGCATAGACGTCATCTAACAGATGTACTCTCACCGCCTACTAACTGTCGTTTATCTAACACAACCCCGTCTTGGTGTTGGGATTTTTTTTCCGTCAGTGTATATCTTATGAAATATCCATTTAGTGAGAAGCTGGGTATGTGTTTTCGAAGCTAGAAATTCAATTTGTGGATGAAGGTTAATCAGTGCATAAATGAGACGCAGCTCAGAATCAAGAAAATAATCACCTTAGTTTTGATAGATATTAGTGCAGAAAAGATTTGTTTGCACAAGTACGTCTAATGAAATGGAATGAACCTTGAAATACCCAGCAAAAACGGTATTGCTGGGCCAACAGTGGGCCATTGCTGGCAGCCAGCACTGCCAGCAATGGCCCAGCACTATGTTGCCGCTGCCGAACCGTCAATAAAATGTCCGGGCGGCCAACAGAAGGGCCAGAAGTTCAGGCCAACAGCTGGCCAACAGTTGGCACCCCATCAGTTGTCATATGCCACAACAGGGCCATCAGTGGTCCATCACAGGCAGTAGCTGCCACAAGTGGTCCTTCAGTGGCCCTGCAAGTACTTGCCAGAAATGATGGCTAGCCTAATGTGGTCCGCTAGTGGGCCGTTAGTGGCAGCCAGCAACCACGTGATGTAACTGGTGGCTTGCCGAATCTTGTCCGCCAATTTCCCAGTAGTAGCAATAATAATAAAAAAAAAAAAAAAAAAGCAAGGATAACCGCAGTTTCCTAAAGCTACAATTTTTTTTTCTACCCTTACGAAGCTTGCGAATTAACGCACTGCGCTGGGGAACTTTTCTCAACAGACCGGAAAAACGACGTTTGCGTTTGACTAGATTCGATCCTGGGCCGTTTACGTGGAAGCCGCGCTCGCTACTGACCGGACTAATTCACGACGTTCAGGTACGTGCTGGAAGCTATCTGTTTAGTATGCATATTGTAATCGAATGCTTCCCTCTTTCATTTTATAATATTGCGAGGTATTTTTCATAAAAGTCAGTTTTATATAATTGATAAATTAATTTTTTCAACGTAACGATAGTTTTTTTTTTTTTACCTTAAGGGGACTTCACTCATTTTCAAGGCGTGTACATACTTAGAGTCGCTTTCCAAAGTTTTGTACTGCCCTTGCCGTCTTGAAAAGAGATTGTTGAATAAATATATATTTACCCGGGTTCATGTCACATTCTGTTACATTTTTAACGTTGTGTCTTTCCTTTCCGTTGTCCGAAGCTACATTTGTTTTAAAGAGTAAAAGATATTTTATTTTACTTCTCGTTATTTTTAGAAGCGAATTCCTCCCAGTCTTGTGTATTCAACCCATGGATGAGTACACCACATACCGTTGCTTTTTTTTTCTTTCAAATAATTAATAAATTTTGTACGCGTATAATTCTTTTTTTTTTTCCAACAAACGCTATTTTAATGGTTTTCCAGGATATGTGTTTCAAGCGGTTTCAAATTTTTTTTTGTCTTTTATCCACTCCATTCCATGAATTGTTATTCATGGGAATGGAGTGGGTGTATTTCATGGCTGTAATCTAGTATTTCACGGCTTATTAATCTGATATCTTCGTCGACGTAAAATTTCATTAGGAAATTAATTCGCCTCTCCACATATGGATTTTTTTCTTAACATCCACTAAAATAACACGATGACGATAGCGTCGTCTTCAACTAACTGGTACCATGAGGGACACAGCAAGTGTTGTTTCCGCGCATGCGCAGTCCTGATGCTTCCACCTGCTGTTGGGGGTTGCATTGGTTGCCAGCAAAGGGCCACTAGTGGCACTTGCTTGGAGGCCCACAATTCACGGCGATGCTGCAGGGCCATCAATGGCTCGCCAACTGATAGCGCTGCCACCAACGGACCACTACCGGGCCGTGAGCGGTAGATTTCAGCCAGCAGTGACCCATCACTGCCAGCTGGTGGCCAGCAGTTTCCCAGCACTTGTGTTTTTGCTGGGTACCAATGTCACTTCAATAGCTTCGTGAATTCGTTTCGAGCTGCTGTCCAAAAATTTGAAACTGACATGATATCAAATGTTGCCTTAGTGTGTTATAAGCACATTTCAATTTAGTCTTCTTTTAATTTGATGGAAAGATAAAATTATGTGCATACAATAGCATTAGAGAAATTTTTAACTCAATGATATATTTTGTCCCAATGCTCAATCTGTGGAAAGTATTACAAGAATGCTTCAATCAGCCAGACCAAGTAGCATTTAATGATTCACAACAAGGTATCACTAACAACGACTCCATTTTGTTCAGTAAATTCATAAAGAGTTGTAAAAGTCGCAAAATTTCTATAACCAGTACAATTTAACCAAAACAAAGCCCTTTTATAAAACCCATTGATCTTGCTGTGTGTTCGAAAAGAATTTGGATCAAATCCTTGGAGCTGTGGGTTCAGTATATTTAGTTTGCTGAAAATGTCCGCCAAGTAACTTAATTGGCGAAGCCAAGGTTTATTTTTTAAATATGTGACCAGTTCAGATTTCAGTTCTGAGAGAAAATACATAACTTCTTTCCCCAATTCAAACAGAGGATTAAAACACGACCTCGTGACAAACAGCTGTTCGACAAAGTAGTTGTGTGTGCACATCAGATCTCCTCACACGTTTGCTTAAAAAGACGGGAGTTTACCTATCAGGACTTGACCACATTGACTAACGTAATACATTGTTCACTATTTGATGCCACTCTGAAATTTGTTTGGTACTCAAACCTTTTTTTATGCACAATACAATGCAATGGTTTCATTGGATGTCCTGGTTAACTAAGCGAAATCGCTCAGCAAGGACACTTTTTTTGACTTAACATTGAAGTTTTTCCATCCGTGGATATATTGATACACAATTACTATTGTAAACCTAATTTAAGCCTCATAATGCTAAGAAGGGTTTGAAAAAAAATCTCCTCTCTTCGTATGTTGTTTTATTTCTTTTCATCCGAATATATCGCCAGTAATATCACCTTTCTGGAAGAAAACGTTTGAAGCAATAAGCATCACAATAGGATTTTCCAATGAATGATTTAATTCCTCAAGGAGAGGGATAACAGGTCTCACAGATTTTACCCAAAATTGAATATCAAAAAAAGTTTCAATTTCGACGGCGAACTTCGATATGGATTGGAATTGAGGACAATATTATTCAACCTGTTACTTTCTGATGAATCAAAGAAAATATTTTGAAGAAAATGCAGACAACCCGTATAATAGCCACAAACTTAATTTTGTAAATTTCATGACATTAAGAACTTCTGGTATAATATGAAAATAGATTACTTTATGAAATATTTTATTTCTAAGCTTTATTATTATAAAATTACAACTGAGTTTCTTTTTAATTCAAATCATCCCTTATAAAGTGCTGGTGAGTATTAAATGTGATATCCTATCTGTTACTTCTATCACGAAATTGGAGGAGTTTATGTGATACTGACATCAAACTATTGAAATTCAGCGAGATGGGAATCACCTTCCTTACCGAGACATCATGTTCGGAAATTTATGAAAGGAATTTCAACCTTTTCATTTTAAAAAATTCTGCATGTTTCTGAATGCCTTTAACACAATTTCGTAATGTTGTCAAATGTTGCTTTCGATTACCTTTTGAATTATTACAGGTAGGTTCTCAATGGTTCCTGTATTCAGGTGCTCTAAACACTGCATGGGTTGAACGACGTTCTTTACAGGGTAACGCAACTAGTCCTCATGAATTTCTTTTGCACATGTAAAGCTCTGTTCTTTAAGACTTCCATGTGGTAATGAATCTAATGTAGATACAGGCCTTTAACAATCAATACACAAGTTCGTAGTAGTTCGGGAGGGTTTCATCTGTGTTTCATCCCTGATATGTTCCACTTGAAAGCACAATTATCACAAACTTCCGCAAAAACCAACGAAGTGTCTTCTAAAAAAGTAAACCCTAACAGAATCGTGAATTGCAATCAGGCATGATTCAGGATCCATTTCCACAAATGTATTTAAAATATGTAACTTACACATGCAACAAAATGCAAAAATATATGCTTTCGTTTGCTTCGATATGAAAGACACATCGGACTACGAACATAACTTACTATGGCACTTATAAAATATCATGTATATAATGCACTAAAGAAAAGGTGTGAAGAGCATCTTAAGACTTATAAGGGCCATTCCACAGGATATAGGATTAAAACACGATACAGCTAAGATCAATTCGTAAAAGACATTGTGCAGAAAGTTGAATTACAGCAAGGCATTCAGGGCAGGAAATTTCTAGAAAAAGTAAAACTTCTGCCAACAACAGGAAAGTATGATGTACCTGAAAAATACCGTTACTAGAGTACGTAAATTCTATTCAGTGAAATTTATGGAAATATACCAAACCTATAGCACGACAAACGTTCTAAAAAAATTATTTGATGGGAAAACCTGTGGTAATGATACATTAGGAGCAATTAACAAAAACAAAATAGGTTTGTAGCTGGAGAAAAAGAAGAATAGTAACTGTAAATACTCTATCATTCAACTAAGTCTTTTTTTAATAAAAATTACAAAAAATATAATAATTACATTTTTTACAATTGCTTGCAAATATGACTCGTTGTGCTTTACATATTTCGCTAAGGCATTTCCGAAGTTCGCTTTCTATTAGTGTTTATGCCGCACTGTTTGTTTTACTTGAAGGAAGGTGGGCATATAAGTAATTTACATCTTTATTTCTTAAGAGGAAGCCTCGCTCTACACAAGCCCAAAATTTACAACAATTCTTTATTTCAAATTATTTTTCCAAGAACATTTGAGACCGTATTTTAATTTGTCGTTTTAGCTTAAGCAAATTATCTCCTGTACAGTATGCAAAGCTTGCACTGCAGTATTTACTCTTGTCGTCGGCCATCTAATGTTTTTAATTAATTGATTTGATAATGTCAATTTGTTGGTGCATCAGCTACATACTTTGTGCAAATCGACAATTGCATTATCTCAAGCTTTCTGAGCTAGTGATGTATTTATTTATTTATTGTATTTTAAACTCTGAACAGGTAGGTTTTATAATGTCGTGGAGAAACTCGCCGCATACCGCAAAAATTGCAATCAGTTAACTGCGAACTTTGCGGGAAGTTGTCGTTACAAAAACTATTGAAATTCCGCTTCAGAAATTGTGTTAGCGTAGGTGTGTAATATAAGAAAATTTATTTTAGGGAATAAAGTTTTAGTTTTAGAAGATTAGATAATAGTTTTTTTTTTATGTGGACAGTAAGCAATATCTCTCGACGCTACAGATATTCCAGTGAGTACTATAAATCAAAGGTATTAGATCTTGCACCACCCTACTCACGTTATAAGTTTTTTTGTAAGTGCGATTATGTGGTATTTTGTTTCAGTGACACGATTCATCCACAGACTTATATATTTCTGTCAAAATTTTTCAGAAGCACTAATCTGCAGCTACTTTTGTCCTTTATAAGTCCAGCTTTCTTGAACATTGATAATTGTCATTTGCAACAACAGCACAAAACATTTGGCGTTCCACAAAGAATAAATTAGTTTCTTTTTCTTGCATTTTCATGGTACTAAACCACGGCTTAATGTTTGTGCATTTCGTTTCAACATTTTTCTATTGACACAGTTTTCGAAGCACATCGCTGACTGAACTGCTTTTCAAAGAATGTGCACGCATTCTCCTACATCTTAAACGCTTTCCTTAAAACGTCAAACGCTCTCTTTCATATCTAAGTCCAAACCTTTTCTGCAATATAAAACAAATTTTGCTCTGTCTCTCCTAAAAATATAATTACACCTTTGGGATCTTACGCCCACAGATCCTGAATATGAATTTCTGTCACCAGAAAATCCAGAACCTTTCTTTTCATAAAAATTGGTGCGTTAAAAGTAAACTTGCAACACAATGTTAACTGTTAAACCCTCACTATTTACTGAGGGATTGCTCCGGCTTATTTCAATTTCCTTAGAAGTATGCTTTGATTCACAGAGTGTTTCATTAGATATGTCAAAGCTGAGAATAAAGTAAACCATGGATATTCCAGAATAAGAGTTTTACAAATCTGAAAAATTTACGTTATAAAACCAATTCAAAGAAAGAGGTGCTTTGAGAAAGCTCACCGAAATCGTTGAACAGGTTTTTTTTCAAAATTCAAATGTCGTTTACTATACGAAAGTAGGAAGTTAAACTTTTAAACAAGGCATCTGCTCGGTGAGCCTTATTTCTATCTGATGCAATTCCTTAAATGAATAGACACGACACACACACACATAAAAAAGAATACCATAGTGTCACAGATGCATTTTAAATGTGCAATATACGTTTTTTAAGATGTAAGAAAGTAATTTTTCCGTATTCTCAAAACTCAGGGAACTCATTTTCTGTTGTCGATAATCTGCTATAAGAATCTGGAATTATTTTTTTTTTTATTTCTTTATTTCTTCGTATGTACCGAAACAACTGCTTTGTATTCATATTTTCAAGAACAAGCTACGACAATATATTTTTTATACAATTTTTATAGGTTCCTTTCAGTTTTCTTAGTTTTCATTTTTCAGAGTTACTTCTCTTCATTTGTGCGATTGGATAAAATTTCATTTACCTCTTTAAGTTTCTGATTCTACTTATTTTGTTAAATTAAGTCCATTCTGTACCGATGCCACATGCTTTATAACCTGCAAGCTGATAAAGCAATAATAGCGAGGAATTTGATTTTGTTAAATACTGACAGGAATTGTTTCTATATAAATATAAGGATTACAAAGGCGGCAGATCAGAGCTTTTGGTGTTTTCATCTAACAATGTGTATTAATAAAAAATTCAAAACTATTATTTTTTTACATAAATAGCTCTTTCCATTCTGTGAGAAGTGGGTAGGGAACTGCACACATGTCATTCATAAAAAAAAATTAAAGTGGTATGGAAATATTTCATATCACTATTAATTGCAGAAATATAAACAACCTATTCTTTCTTGTATATTCATCTCCACTTACTTCCAAAACGCGTTAAGTTCAGGACAAATGCCTGAACTTCCTACCCCGTCCCCTCATTTCAAAATAATTCGTCCCTATTCAGAAGAAGCCGTTATCAGCCTCAGTTTCACATAATATCGGATATCTTGTGGAAAAAATATCTAAGGACTCAAGATGGTTTCATCACTAACACTTTAAAAACAGTAACTGTGTTTTCCTGAATTTATTCCATTTAACATTGCTTTAAAATGATTTCGTAATGCTGAAAATTTGTCTTTTGCGTAGCAGTATTTTAAATATTTTGCACATGGTGTCGTGTGTAGGGTCAATTTTACAGAATTTAGCAGATGCGCTAAAAAGTGCAGTATGTTATACATTTATTTTATAGCCTAATATGGGGTGTTGTCTACTTAGCAGCCTACAATTTTCAATAACACACAGAAGCATAAACAAAATGTTTACATTACCCTCCGCAGTACAATTTAAGTTATATTTTGTTTTGAGCTATGGTTATTATGTTTATTGCACATAAATAAATAACACAGGCAATATATCTTATGCAGCAACATGGGTTTTACTAATCTTCGGAACTCTGGGCATATGATCATATCTTCAACTAAACAAAGACCCTAAATTTAGATTGATGCCTTGAGGTTATATTTACTGCATAGTTCAATAAACACAAACTGAGCAGCCAAAATCAACGTTAGTTTTCAGTTTTATATTTTCATGTGTCAGTTGTTCTCTGAAAATCGATACAATTTATTTCAATCTGCCTGCTGCAGCATTGCACAGGGATTTGGAGATATTACTTTGTTCTCACCGTATAACAGAATGAACATTTTATAACTTCAAACCCTATTTTCTCTGGATTTAAATGGGAACAATTGCGTTTTCAATTAAAGCACACATATTTAGTATGTGTGAGTTGCTTACATCTTTGCTCGGAGCGAAATAATAACAGATTACTAACAATCTAGGGATATGCAAGGGCATACACTTTGAATTATCACTCAGACACGCTTTTATATATTTCGAAAAAACAGAAGTGTCTGACGTTAAATTAGTTAATTTATCTTTGACATTTTGCTGAGGGTTATGACGCGATTTTTTGTAAGAGGTGATATCCAGGGTTGCGTCATCTCGTGAAACATTAATCAGAAAGGGTCACCATAAAATCCTATTTGCCGAGACTGGAAAAGGGATCAGCACAAGTAAAAAAATATTGATCGGTGCAGTAACGTTCAGTGTAAGTATGTGCAATAGGATTTCCCGTTTTCATTATTGCACTCATATATTTGTCACATAAAACAATTACTGACTTATACTCAATGGTTTCACCCAATACTCTGGTCGAAGAGCATGCTCAGAAAAACGCATGTGTGCAACATCTGTATGCGCCAAAAGGAAGTGATAACAAATTATAACAATAAAATTAATGCTTCTATTCTGGTGCTTAACTTAGACGTGTCAAAAAACTTTTGTAAGAGAAAGTTTAGAGAGAAATTATGTTGTTTTATCTCTGAAGAGAACTAGGTTGTTTTATTACCATTTGGTTAGGACACTAAGAAACGCAACATGTGATTGCACGACAGATGTGTAAATAAGGCATGAAATCTGTCACGTGTTCGCGCTTATCGTGTAGTACCTCTTGCTCACAAATGATCATTTAGGAAAAACGATGCGGTATCTTTAAATACAGCAGTACTTCCACGATTTCCTGAGTTTTACTTCCGTTTTTGTTTACTGGGAAAACGAATATTTTACGGAAAACTTTCGTTGGCACGGAAATGTGGTTTCCCAGAAGAATGTGATTTACTTGTCACGACAGTAGGTCATAGAGTAATAAAATACATTTATTTCCCATTAGACACAATTACGCTAGTAATATTTAGCTTTAAACAAGCTACTGCTTTAATAAATACCGGGTGCGCCATATAAAAGGGGCTCCGTGGCCAGACGTTGTTAGGCGGGTTAAAGTTGTTTGGCAGGTTTCCAGTTAAAACCGCTTTGTTCCACTTCTAACCGGTTTCTGCGTGTACAGCTGCAAAGGAATTCTGTGGAGTGGTTAGTCACAGCCAGAGCAGTCAGTGTAGGTACGCGGTCATAAAGGTAAATGAAGGCAGAACAAAGGCAACAGAAAACGTTTTAAGTTCGGAACAGCGGATTTTTATTGTGGAACATTATTTCAGAAATAACTCATACGAGGTTTTAAATGAGTTATTTACAGAAAAATTCCCACAATGTGCAGCACCGGCGAAATTAGTGGTACAGAAATTTTTGCGGAAATTTCGTGAAACATACACGGTGTGCAACAGGAAAAGAAACAAACTCAAGACAATTCGTACAGAAGACAATATCAAGGCTTTGTGCCAAATGATGTTACAAAACCCTCGGAAATAGATTCGCTCATTATCCTCTGCAACGGGAATATCTGCCACGTCAAGCCGAGGCATACGCAAAGGTGGATTTGCATTTTCTGCAGTACAAAGTAATGGTGTTTCGAGAACTTAACACTCATGACTATGCAAAACAGATGACATATTGTAAGTGGTTACAAGAGACCATTGGCAGCGGAGAAAGGGACCCAACACATTATTACATGAAAGATGAAGCATGGTTTCATCTATCCGAATATGCTAATGCGCAAAACAGCAGGATTTTGACCGACACGAATTCCAGACAAACAATGGAGACTCTTCTGTACAACCAAAAAATAGGTGTTTGGTGTGCTGTGTCTGCTACGAGGGTGGTCAGCCCATTCTTTTTTCCACTGACACCATCAACTCGGAGCTCTCTATGTTCAGCAACTTTTCAACGCTTTTGTTGCCGCACTTACAGAAGACGAGCGAACATATACTTTATTCCAGTAGGATGGTGCAACGGCGCATACTGCGCGGAACAGAGTAAGTGCTGTGCATGAAGTGTTTGAGGAGGACAGAACTGTATCAAAGGAACCATGGCCACCCGGATCACCCGATCTCTGCACCTGTGACTTTAATCTGTGGGGAACATTTGAAGCGAAAGTGTACGCAACTAATCCGTACCCACATGGTGAATTAAAAGTGAACATTGCAGACGCCCTAGCCCAGATTACTGCCGATGAGTTGTGGCGCGTCACGAAGAAGCATGTTCCATTGGGTGCAGATGTGTCGTGATGTCGGAGGACAGCACTTTCAGCAATTGTTGTAAACGCAGGTAAATTACTTCTGTTTTCTGTCATTTCAACTATTCTTTACCATGTATAGCAAAATTGCCTGACTGCTGTCGTTCATTATACTCGGGCCTCTTTTATATGGCACACCAATATATCGGGATACACTTTGGCCTATGAATTACCATTTAAACTTTACCAATACTCCTGTTTCACTTCTATTTTTGAATTGAAATGAGTGAAGCAGATTTTACTTGCGAAATGGTGTATAAGCACCGATGGAATACGAAATTGAACAGTAGATTTCGGAATTTTTTATGCTGGCAATACATCTACATTGAATGAATGCTCAAAATTAGTATCGGATATCTCGAACTTTTCTCCACGTAAGGCACTCATCTTTACCCAAATCTCGAATCAGGGTTACAGAGACAGGCTCACCGTAGAAACTGATGACTTCAGTTTTCCTGCTTAGAGAAATCAACCATTTGACGGAAAACTACATTTCTTGAAAAAATTTCTGCTTGCCAATGGGAGGCTCTTGAAGTGGCTGGATAGAGTTTCGTGAAACGGTTTGATAGTTAAAGTATAAAAGCCAATAGTTTGTGAGGAGGGATGGATGTGTACGTATTAGAAGCAAATCGATTTGATATCATAATACCATCAAAATTTTATTTTCTTCGTTTCGGACACTGAAAATTGGAATTACTTGGTTCAATAGTATGAGGTATATCGATAGACATTATTTTTCTTGGATAGTAGTCTACAGATCAATGAAAGGATCCGTTTAAATAGCCGTACCGTATATGATGTACGTTTGTGAGTGCTAATGATTACATTTACTGACTATGACGTATAAAGTGAACGTTTAGAAGCATTACATTAAACTTTTTCTGCTAGAATAAAACTAACACCTGCTCATTTATGGTTTCTTTTTATTTTGAGCTGCGCAATACTTTGAACAATATATAGTAAAATTACAGAAAGCTTTGAAAAAGAACAAAATAATGATGAGGTATATTGGCAAAACTTTTCAATTCTTCATTTCTTTAATGCCCCTTGTTATTTCTGAAGTATATAATCTCAACACATTTGGCATATTTTTTAATAGTTTTAGCTTCAGCATTTACTTTTGTATTAAATTTACTTATTGCTTAACATTCAGAATTAATTAAAAATAGGCACTTAATGTATAAGGGAAATAGCCAGAAAAGGCTTCATTCACACTCAGATACCGAAAAGTCAAAATATGATATCATTAATTACGGTGAGTAATAAACGTATCTGAACGTGACATTCACGTCAGTAAAAAACTTCAGTTGATACACGAAAAACAAAACATTGGTTTCCTTTAAATTAATTTGCCAATGACCTACGCAAACGTTTCGCTTTGTGCAGACCGTTGCCTATTGCATACATTTTATATTGCAATCATGCCATTTATTAAAATTTCGCTTCTCTAACCACCTGCATCAGATAGATTCCTTTCCTTTGTGATTAAGCAATACCGGAAAGTATACACTTCCGTGAGTCACATACGACTTGAAGAAATTTAGGGACGTTTTAATTCCCTTTTAGGACACTTAAGATGCATGATTGTAATACCAAAAGTATGTTAACGGTATTTTATTTATAACTTCTTTTCTATATTATATACTGTGAGCTATATCACAAATTTTATAACAAAACAATTTGTTGAACAATAGCAATTTTCTCATATGCTGTAGGTGGCTAATTGTATAGGTGCTATTTCAATGACCAAAATTTCCAGGAGTTTCTAATACAGGAATTAACATAAATTTATCGGTTGAAACAGCCTAGGAAATTCATGCAACATTTTGAGCAAGTATAGGTCCCTGTGCTTTAATTTCTTGCACGTTCACGGCTGATTTGCAGAATAGCTGCATACGGTTCAAACGTTTTATTCTGCAGTAACTACACTCTCAGAAGTTACTAGGTTCCCAAATCGGTTTTAGCAATGCGCAAATCTCTTTTCTTACTGGTGTAATACCCGGATAAAGCTCGATACTTTGTTCCCCATGAGAACATTTTACAAGACAAAAACATTTTTAGAAATTCTCCCTCTTCATCTCGTACGGGTCAATGGTCCTAAACTCGGTCTTTACTCATTTGAAAGCTGCTTACGTGAAACAGAAATCTGATTCATTATATCTACAGTTAAGGGACCAAGTTGTTATTACTCCTTGAGTAAAAAAAGTGTTTGATATTCCAGGTACTTGTTAATAATGATAATATATTAAGTATTTTTGTAATTAAATATAGTACTTACCATTTTATAGAAATTGCATCTTGAAATTCGAATAAATTACTAAAAACAGTGAAACTAAATTGATAAAGATTGGGTGTTGCAAATTTGTTCACTTTTTTTATTTATTTCTTTATGTAGTAGAAAATGCAACCAAAATAATTTAGTTCACCTTAAATGATTCTGTTTATATGTAATTTTGATTATACAGACAAAAGTAAAATGAACCCAACCCTTTGCAAGGTCCAAAACTCCAAAAGTTGTAGACATTCTTAGCAAGAAAAAACTGCGCAAAGAAGTCAAAAAAATAACAGAAGGTGTGTATCAGCATTCTGAATAACCAGATTGAATATCACTGGAAAGTTTATACTAGGTAGTTGACACTCACTTAGATGCGTACTGAGAGAAGTGTTGCAAGGACAGGTCAGTTCGGTTATTTTTGTATTCCTGATACAACTCTCTCGGAAGTCACAGTGTACACACTTTCTAGATATTCAAATGATCTTTCATTATGCTGCAGACTAAACCATGACACGCTATTGCAATTGATACACTTTGTATCATTAATCGCTTCACAGCTCGTATAATATTCTCCATCCGACTCACAGTTGCTTCTGTCGCAGTCTGAACAGAAAGGCCACTTCGGTCTCCAGGAACTATTGAACGGCCTTGAGGCAATTTATGGACCTAAATGTGCACCGCTTTGAGCGGCAAATCACTCTGCTATTTGGTCGTAAATTCCTCGAGTACAGTCGCCATTTGCAATCTGAGCTGGATGTGCTTATGCGACAGCTAACGTGTGTTACATTGAACTACGAATAAGCCGGATCCTGCTGCTACCAAATGAAATCTTTTGAAACTAATGACTCCTGTTATCAACTGTCGCACAACTGTTTGTGACTTATTTTCTGACATTCCTTTGTACAAATAAAGAGGTTCACGACAGAATTAAATAAAATACAGTAGTGAGAATGTGTTTTTAAATTTCAGTGCAAGCAAAATGAGTTCCACAAACGTGTTCTAAACTACCAATGAAATTTATATTTTCAGTGTCAAACTTCAATTGCTGTATTTTTTGTAACATTTTCATATCCTGAAACTTCTATTTGGGTTGCCCAATTAATCCACCATATGTATTTTCCTACCTGAACAAGCAAAGATGAAAAGTCTGATTCAAACAAATTCACAGAAACGAGAAAAATGTACAGAACTTAAGCAACAGGAGAATATAAACCGGACATGTTATCTTATTAGTTTTATAAGAATAAAATAACAATTGGAGAACACAAGGCAATAACATCACTATTAGGAAACGTTGGTTACGTCTGCTTTTCAAAATCTTTCTTACAATTTTTTTCGGGATCAAATAATCTGTCGAAAACTGGAAAAGTTCTGGTTTTTCAAGGAGAAACACTTCGTTGCAAATGTCCTTTTAGAATTGAATTACAGGGATCCCTTCAGCACTGTTCGATGAAACGACTAAACATTGATAGTTGAAGATTCAGAAGTCCACTATTCCACGCACGTCGAGACTTCAGATTGAGACAGCTTTCACATCTAGAGTACCGAATGCTTGCTGATGTATATGGGCGATGCAAATAGGCAAAGTCGTAGCTCTTTCCATGTTTACCTTTAATTAACACACAGGGACCGAAAAATTGTTATCCTTACACTGCTGTTATCGAGAGATCTGTTGTTTGATCCCAGTGGTGTCCGGATAACCATTGTTCGGTTCTTGTGTGTTAATTAAAGATAAACATGGAAAAAGGTATGACTTTGCCAATTTACATTGTCTCCACGTATTTGGAAGATTTTAACCATTTACTCTCGCCCATAGGATTTATTAGTTATACAGTAATTAAATAGCTTGTTTCGTTAAGCTCCAATAGATAAAGACGTCTCAGTTGCTGAGCCCATCCCTAAGTATTTGTGAAGTTAGATGCTGACAGATAAACACACATAGTGCCGTGTATTGTTAGCCACCGCAGCGTAAGGCGAACGTACTCGGCTGGTTATCGAGAGATCCGGGGTTCTATCCCAACGTTGTCCGGATAAAAATATTTCGGTTGCTGTGCATTAATTGAAGATAAACGTGGAAAGAGCGACAACTATGTCAATTTACATTCTCATCACGTATTTGGAAGATTTTCACCATCTGCGATGCATTTAAGGTGAATTACTGTAAAACTTCTAAATAATCTGAAGCATTAACTTTCCGCTTGACAGCCACATGACTTGAAACTTCGACTGCACCAAAAGTGTTACTATCGATTCATAGAACAATTCGAAACTCAAGCTAAGTGAAAGGCGAAATGCATATATAAAAAAAAGCTTTGATTGCATTGAGAATTGAGCTCTTTAGTTTTCTAATTATTATTTATTTTAAAAATAAATAACTGAAAGATTTTTATAATCTGTTTTGAAAACAAAAATTCGTAATGCTTTGCATTAGATTTGGATGGATTTGAATTGTGCATTTTGGCAGTTACATTATAGACCAGGAAGTAAAGGCTTGGAGCTTCTGCTTATGCTTAGCGACCGGCAAAAACCACGAGATGACCATAAAATGTAAACGAAAGTGAAGTTAAACTGGGAATTGGCATTCTAGAGCAAATTCTGAATTGATATTTCAGAAACTGTATAACGTTCGTAGCACAGGAAAGAACCAAGGGTAAATATATCATAAATATTCTTATCAAGAAAAACCAATTCACCATACATAATTGTTCCGCAGGAAATCGTACCACCATGCATTGTCGTTCCGTAGGAAATCCCACCAAGGACAGTAGACGAACACAAGGAAAATGTACCATGTAAAATGTTTTCAAGAACGTGAGACAAACTTGGAAAAACGTCTCATAGATATTTTTGTCAAGAACAACCAATTCACCATATGTTAGTGCTCCACAGAAATTACTTCCAAGCTCATCAGTTTCATTGTAAGTTACATTCCTCAAGTCTTGGAGGGTTCTATCCTTCGGCGTTGAAAGGTCAAATATTTCCCATTGTAATTTTTAATTCACGAGTGCAAAGCTTCCCAAAAATAATTTGACAGCCAAGAGCAGTAAATCCTATATTTTTTTACGTTCTTATAACATTCTGTTTTTAATTTTATCATTTTGTTCTCTTTGTACTAAAATCAGTAACGTTTTAACAGTTTATAATAAAATTTGAAAGAAGATGCACTACTGATTTCATATATTCACTTTCAAAAACAATAATTTTATTTTCACTGCAGACAAGTTTGCAAATTGGTTTAAGAAAGTGAGCTTAATCTAATTAAAAATGCGGAATATTGAAAATTTTCCTTCATTTTACGAGCTGTTCTAAACCATTTCACTGCAAATTTTGGTTCACACCGATTCTCAATTCTTGATGAAGAGCACATAGAAAAACTTAGTGCTGAAATAATATCAAGAATAAGTCAACTCTGTCTCATCACTATCCACTAAAAACTTCCATCCAGACACGCATGCCGTAGCTAAAAATGATGTTTTATTTACACTAAAACCCATGTATAGATAAAAGCCGAAGAACTAAAAAGGAAGGCGAGATCTTTCGAGCTGAACTGGGAGATCCGAAAATCAGCGCTGTACTTCTTTTATCGATCAAAAACTCATCAGGAAAAAATGGCAATTCTTTGTTATGCTTGCTAAAACGCCATTGGTTTTTATAATATATCTTGCGGGATATTTTTCAGCAATGTTTATGAATTGGTCCTTCACTTTTCGCTTTCTTCAATCGCCGAAAGTTGTCACTCTGCCTGTTCGCACTAAGATAGGAGATCTGTAGCCGTTATAAGCTGTGTGTAAATATTCCATATAACAATTTAGTAATGTCATTGCTTAAATAAAAAAGGAATGTTGTACTTTTGAGACGATACATTTTTCGAATTGTTCTGTATGGTCGTGCTGCGAGAGAGACACCAATATGATATAATATCATAACTGTCTTGGTCATGTATTTTATAGTACTAGCTATAACAGCTGTATTGTTGTTATAGTTTTCCAAATTGCTCCGAATGAATCGTCATCATCAACAACCATCGGAAGAGTCTCGTACGTGTACGACGCCAATAAGGCCAGATTACATGCGTCTTTTCACTTATACTACTAGCGCATCGACCAGTATGAATGAATATCATTACAGCAATATCTCTTAGGTTGTTACCTTTGTAATTGAATATATTAGACACAATTGCGCTGTCATTTTCGCTGCAGATCTCTTCTGTTGAATCACAAGTTATTATTTGGCAATCCGCACTTGAGGGAAAAAGGAAATTTTCGTTTTCTATTGGGGTAGGTATGAAAATCTTTCGTCTCCCTAAATATCTTAAACACTATCCGAAATTTAACAAAAATTTATTTTAAAATTCCATCAAAAATGGCAGTTAACTTAAACAAATGTAAATTTCGGGCAAATTTATGAATCCGTAACAAATGCATTGCATTTCCTCCAATTTTTCTTCTTAATAAGTGTCGGAACAACTAACTTACATATTAGTTTACTTTGACTGGCATCGGTGACGCGTTTATCGTTCCTGTGAGCCTCTACCAAACATTCCTTGTGAGTGTGCCGGATTACATGTTTGTTTAGCCACATACGACAGATATTCAGTATGTATTTGTAGTCTCGAACGATTATCACAAGGTAAACGCCGAAAACGACGGTGTGTTGCTCTTTTTTTTGGTTGTTGTATTTCCTGTGGGAGCGCGAACTTTCCGTCGCCTCCAAACATCATCACTTATCGTATCGAATTACAATGATCGCAGGTTAGGTTTTTTTATAAACGCAACGCTGAGGCTCTACACTATGACCAGCCCCAGCCTAGAGAAATGAGCTTACCTGGAGATCAAACATTCGAGCATTTGAAGTTCACAGATTAGTATATATACAACTGAAGGACCGGATTTCGGTTAATAAAGTGTTCAGGGTCAGAATAAAAAGAGCTGCTGATTTATTGGAGTTTGATGAAGGACAAATTGCGATGGCACGGAGCCTCGGAACTACGATCTCGGAAACATAGCAGCTTGCGGGTTGTCCATGTGCTGTTTCAGAGAGTGCGCATCAAAAGTGATGCACAGGTATCCTAACGACGACCCGTCGTTCAGCCGTGTGTGATCTGCAGCTCATTGATACCAGAGGAGTGCGGAAACTATGGAGCATTGTCCACAGAGATCGTAGGGCAACGGTGCGACATATTACCCACAACTACAACAATGGGGATCAAGGTAATGTGTCACAGCACTCAATTGATCGCTACAATCTGCGCAAAGGCCTGCTTCAAAAATGAAGGCCCAGATTGGTCCACATGCTCACTACATGTCATCGCCAACAACGCACAAATTGAGCTCAAGATAATCGAGATTGGTTCTGGGATGATTGCAAGACAGTGGCCTGGTCTGACTAATCAAGATTCCTGGTGCATCACATAGACGGTCCAGCGCGGATACGCCGATTACCAACGGAGACTATGGAAACTGGACGCACTGTTGGGTGGAAACTATTCGAAGGCGGCAGTGGTATGCTGTGGGTGATGATTTCTTAACACGCATTACGCCCCATTATCCTAATAGCAAAATCCCTGAGAGTTGTAAGGTTTCTGAACATAATTGCGGACCAAGTTCACCCATTAATGGCAGATGTGTTCCTTGCTGGTGATCGTCAGTACCAATACAGTAAGGGGCCATGCCACTGTGCCAAAATCTTCAAGGAGTGACTTGAGGAGCATACTGGTGATTTTCTGTTAATAACATGGGCTTCAAATTAATCTAAACGAACATTTGTGGTTAGACATGTAAAAGCGGGTGAGCGATAAATCACAACCAAAATGATGTGTACGGGAACCAGAAGATCAGATCTTGACACTATGGTACCAGAAACCCCAGGATACCTATCGCCACCTCAGCGAATCGATGCCTCATGGAGTGGCCCATGTTTTGCGGGAGAAAGTGGTATATATATATAAGTTCAGGACAATTACCTACTGAACTTTTTGCGACGGCAAAGCTTACAGCATCATAAATCTGCCAATGACTGGCGGATAACAACACTAAATATTAAATTCGATATTGTTATAGTCCACAAAATATATCAAAGTACACTATGCTGAAAACGTCCTCGGTACCAATACGTTTTCTAAAACACTGCTTTTATAAATAAATCAATTAGCATTTGTTCCATCTTTATGCCACAGTTATAGTTTGCTCTCTCTCTGGAAATCTTTGGCTCTGGATAATAACTTACGTCCACCGCCTGCTTCAGGAAAACGTGCTATTAGGACACACTAAAAAAGGACGCCACATAAAAACTAGATTTTGCAAAAAAATAATTTGCTTGTTACTTACACCCAACAAAAACTGTGTCATTCTTCAATAAAAACCGAAGAGCTGCATGTTGAAATCACACGGTCTTTCTAAAGTTTACTTATGTACCACTAACACAATACAGAAAACGTTAGTTAAAAGAAACCCGTAGTGAAATTTCTAGTCACGTACAAAAACAAATGAAATTTAGAAACACGGTTCATAATGAAAAGCGAATTTTGACGAATTCTGTCAAAGGCATTCTCTTGAGCATAGGACAGTAGTTCAACGCAGGAAAAAATAGTATAATGTATATGTAATGAATTTTATGGGTATAAAACTAAAAAAAAATATTTTGAAACTGCATAAGTTCTGAAACCCGAAAATTATATTTAAATCACATATAATTATTGAAAGATCAGATAGAAGTTCACAAAAAAGTGAAAACTGAATCATGGTATTACTTAAATTCCTCTGAAAATGCGCATAATATAATACAAACCTGAAACTCGTTGCAATGTGTGAAAAACAGCTTCTGGAAGAATAAGAATTCAGGAATTTGACTATACAGTTGCGCGTATAGCAGTCTTCCCAGCCACTCATTTAGTCATTATAAAAAGTACCCCCCCCCTGAAAAATAATGATAAAAAGGAAAACTTAAGATGGAAATTTTCGAAGTTTCAGATTTATAATACTAATTTCTTTCTTTTCAGTACTGCTATAGGTAATGTGATTTATTGTAACGCGAATGTGCATTAATAATATATAATAATATATATTTTGTCATTTGATGCGGTTGCGGCCAGAGTGAAACACTATGTGGTTCATAAACATAAACCACGGCAAATAGAAGATTGACTCCACTCCTGCTCGTGAAACCCTTCCAAATTCAATTAATTTTAAAAAACAAGTTTGTCTCTTTATTTCCTTGTGGCGAGAGTTAAAAGTTATGTAGTTCTTATACTTTGAATATAAATCACCCCGATAAGAACATTGACACCACCGCTGCTCGTTAAACCCTTCCAAATTCCATTTAAAAAACATATTTTTATCTTTATTTCCGTGTGACGAGAGAAAACAGCTATGTGGTTAGCAGACTTAGAATACAGATCATCGCGATAAGAACATTGACACCACCGCCGTTCGTTAAACCTTTGCAAATGCCATTTTAAAAATCATATTCGTCTCTTTATTTCCCTGTGGTGAGAGTGGAGATCTATGCAATTCATACACTTAGAATATAAATCTCTGCGTTGAAAACATTGACACCACCTGCGCTCGCGAGGCCGTTCCAAATCCCATTTAAAAAAAAATATTTATCTCGTCATTTTCCTTTGGCGAGAGTGAAAAGCTATGTGGTTCATACATGTAGAATATAAATCACCCCATAAGAACATTGACACCACCAGTGCTCCGAAACCGTTCTAAATTCGAATTTTCAAAAAACATATTTGTCTCTTTTTTTCCCTATGGCGAGATTGAACAGCTGTGCAGTTCATACGCTTATAATATAAATAACGACCATGAAAACATTGACTCAACCGGTGCTCGTTAAACCCTTCTAATTTCGATTTTAGAAAAAAATATTGTCTCTTGATATGGATGCTGCCAGAGTGAAAATCTGTGTGGTTGTTCCCCTCCGAGAACATATCTATTCTAAAATATAATCTCTTGCGCATGATTGTTTTCTGTTTAATCAAAGTTTTTCTTGCCATAAAATAATTAAATTATATAAAAAAAAATTTATAGTGAATGTATAAACACTGGTAAATAAATATTAAAACTTTCACTGTGTCAACAATATTTTCAGTGTTTCAAGTTTTGACTGGGAAAATAGACGAACATAACATGTCGCAGAATGTAGTACGTTTGTAGAACAACCATCAGGACTTGAAAATACCCTCTTTGTTTGCTGGAATTAGAACTGTTTCTGGGAAAAAGCAAGACAGCACTCGATAGTTAGTCTTTGGTGTGCGTGCAATACTGCTCAATTACGTATACACTGAAGAGCAACTGAATTACAGATACCTGTCTGTTAACATGTAGCACCACCTTTCGCCCTGTTGACGGCGGTGATTCATCTCGGCATGGACTCGACAAGACACTGGAAGCGTTGGGAAGCCATACGGATCCACGACCTCTGAAAAAGCTCCCAAAGTTCACGAAGATTTGATGGAGGGAGGTTTTAGCCTCGAACATCTCTCTCGATGACATCGCAGATGTGTTCGATGGGATTGAGGTCAGCTGACCTAGATGGCCAAGGAAGCGAGGTCAGGTCGGTGGAGTGTTCATCCAACCATGCGGATACAATTCGGGAGCGATGCTACAGTGCATTGTCTTGTTGCAGGATAAGGTCCACAGTGGGATGTTAAAGACGCACAAACGGGAGCAAATGGTCGTCCAGGATTTCCCAGTAACGTTGACCTGTGAGGGACGATGTCACATGTACCAGGTATCCCATTTCTGTCCACGTAAACAGAACTCAGACGCGAATGTCACCCCCACCAGCTTGGAGAGAACCCTGCTGGCAAGAAGGATCTATCGCTTCATATGGTTTGCGCCGTACTCGTATCCTGCTACCCGCATGTACCAACGTGAATGTCGACTCATCAGTCCAGGCAACATTTTTCCAAATGTCTAGGGTCCAGTGGGGATGTTCCCGCACCCATGCTAATCTTTGCACCCTGTGATGTGCGGTCAGCAGCGGTACCCTCGTGGGACGATGCCTTCTGTACCCCATAGCGAGTAGATGGTTCTGGATCGTGTGGTTGCTTTCACGTTTTTGTGATTTCTTGCACTGTGGCCCGTCTATCCACTGTTACAATGCTAGCTATCCGACGATGACCCCGCTCATCCACACGCTGTTGTCACGACAGTTGTCCTTTGCATGGATGGTTTTACCGGATTCGATGCACTCACGGAGCACCCGTGACACATTGGCTCGTGAAAATCCCAGTGTCTGCAAGACTTCCGAGATGGAGTGACCCATTCGTCGGGCCCCGACAATTTGCACACGATCAAGTGCGCTTATATCCTTCGTCTTACCCATACTGCGTCCGACTCTTACTGATTTCCGTTGCATTACTCCGTGTATTGTCGGATCGCTGCATACGTCATGTCATTCCCGTTTACAGGGGCACTCACAACGACACATTTGCATAACGTCAGCTGTCTCTAACTCAATTGCTCTTCAGTGTATCTCCTGATTTTCATACGATGTGAAGTAAACCTCATGTTAATCTGTTTTGTTTTTTTTTGTTGTTGTTGCTTTTTTTGAAAATAAAGACAGGAAATTTACAGTTTCATTAATATTTCAAGTTACTACTGCAATCTAATTAAGCAGACATGATTTTGTTAATGTAAGAGAAACGATAAATTAATTTTATTTGGGAACATGAAATTTAAAATTTCGTATGCGTGTACACTGATCTTATTATGTTCATTTTTTTCTAAATATTGGTTTCAATTAGAACTATTTTTGTACTCATTTTATTGTATCATACAATCTGGTACATTCTTCAAGCGAAACGAAAAACTAAAGAATCTGGTTATTATATCAGATAATTGTAAATGTAGATAAGGGCACAAATGTCGTTTTCGCACAATCATTCTACTAACATATGACGAGTCGTCTGTGTATTAACATCTAGCTCACATTCCGTCATCATCAAGGTCACGCAAGGATCAGTTTTTATCCCTTCGCAAACAATCTCAATGAGTTTAGACGTGCGCACTGAAATTGAGCCCTATGGGATTCCATAATTTTCCAAAATTTGCTTCCCATCGTTCAGAAATGCGTATCATTGGAGTATTTACGCACGTGATAAGGCATTTCGCCAGATACACATAACGCAACAATATAACTTGTAACGTATACTCTATATTCACTTTCCTTTTGATTTTACTATCTCTGGTTATTTTATTTTACTATGTAAATTATCTTCTTACTGAACGAAATATTATTTCACCCGCTGAATGTGATCTGGCAATGAGTGTAAGTCATGACGTGGTGGTAGCTAGTATATAGGCGCGTTCATCGAGACTTAGGCGTTGTGTGTTGTTATGAGGTGAGCTTGTGTGTTGTTATGAGGAGGAAAGATTATTCATTATAATGTACAAGGGTTATGAGTGCCTTAGTTGACCTAGAGGCGTTCTAATAAAGAGGTTTTCAGTAAGTTCAGTCTTTCTCAATTCATAGTTTTTGTCAGACCTCTGTCTGGCTGTTAGGTTTATAACTTTTATTACTGACTATAAATAACCAGCGTTGAGACTTTGTTTAAGTTCGTAATTAACTAGTAACAACACCCTTTTGGGAATTCATTATTTTGAAGCTTAGTGCAAGTATATCATTAGCTAGCTGGTAAGAAGAGAATCATTCATAATAATTAGCTTAGCGGAAAGTAAATAAAGCTAATTCATTATAATTGGCGCCCGAACTTTTCTCGAACACGAGATCCTGACTATTATTATCCATGTCTTCCTTACCTGAGACAACTTCAAATTTCCACCATTCGGCAAGTTTCGAGGGTAATGGTGTTTTTTGGACAATTTGCACGAAGCCTGGGGCTCTGACTTTGATATGAATGATCTACACGCACCCAGGCATTCTTCACCATTTCGTAATGCACCAGCTTCTTATTACTCTGAGTCGCGGGTCGTACCTGAGGGAATTCAATCCTCTCAGCGAAGCAGAATGCTTGCCCATTTCGTGCCGCATGCAGGAACAATTCATAATGGTTTGGAGGGGTCCTTAAAGTTCCTCGAAGATCTGGAAGATCATTTTGATCTATATAATATTCCTGAAGACTGCAAGGTCCAAATTGCCGGCACTTGCTTGAGGGATACCGCTAAGACCTGGTATCGGCAGTGGGAGGGTCGAACCCGGATTCTCATTATGAGAATTTCCGTGCAGAATTCTTGGAGGTCTTTCCTTTCGGCCTCAGTCGAGCTAGCCTTGCTCAACAGCTTTTTTCGCGTCAGCAAGGTCCCAATGATAGCCCTGTTGCATTTGCATTGGAACCTACATGCCTATACAACCTATGGGATACACATGCCAGTCATGTTGACATGTTGGATACCCTCGTGCAGCAGCTCGACCCATTCTTACAAGATTTTCTTGAGGTTCGACACCCTGCCACAATTCATGAATGCCTTCGCCTCATACGCACGTATGAAGAGCGACATGGCAAACATGGTTCAACTCACCATGCTCGGGCACCCCGCGAGGCTTATTACGAAAACCCTCAGCGGCATAATAGACATAACTTTCAGCGCGAGCATACACAGGTGCCCACCCAAGCTTCATACGTTCCACCACACAGAAGAGTGGCAAACCAACAGCGAGTTTCTGAACAAGCTTCGGAATATCGTAATAATGCACAGTATGCTCGACCCCGTTTCACTCAGCAGCATTCGGAACGTTATCCTGCTCAGGGCAATGATAATTTTTCTGCCCGTGCTGAGGGCAGACGTAACGGATATGAAAATGTCAACAGACACGCGGAGTTCCCGACACAGGTTTCACGCAGATCTCCTCATCGTGAAAATTTTCCCGATACCCGGCAGGGTCGAGGTTTCCGACCACATGATAACCCCACCAGGATTCGCTTTAAACTTCCACAGGAAGTAGACGAAGGGTCGGTCCTGCTTCCTGATACCAAAGATTCTGACCCTAAAACAGTATTAGTGACTGTTCAAACTCCTCAGTTGCCTGATGTATTCTTGACACTTGAAGACATTTTTGTCGAGACAAAGTTCGACACTGGGTCTGAGATATCAGCCCTAAATACAAAGTTTTGCACTGACACTTTTTCTGCAATACACGTTCAGCCTGCAACGCAGTATTTGCGAGGTGCAAATAATGAAATCTTCAGTATCTCAGGAACTGTCACATTATCTTTAGGGCTGGGAAAAGCTCGTTTTACACATTCTTTCCTGCTTATAGACGAGCTACCCATGAAATGTTTAATGGGAATGGACTTTATACACCAGTTTCAAATAACTTTGAATTTTGTACAACATGTGATTTCCTTTCCGGAACCTGTCGAAATGATTCCTACGGTTCCTGTAGATATCACGAGTTTAGTATTGAGTGACCAATTGAATGAGGGGCAACGAGACCAGCTTTCTCTCCTTTTACAGGAAAGCCCTGGTTTATTTTCGGATCAACCTGGTTTCACACAGGTGGTTTATCATGTTATTGACACTGATGGTTTGAAACCAATTGCGACGAAACCTTACCCTTGTGCTCCACATAAGAAACAGGAAATGCAACGTCAAATTGCTGAAATGATTAAGCAGGGCATAATCAGGGAATCAACAAGCGCCTGGGCTGCCCCTGCCTTCTTGGTTCCAAAGAAACAACCCAATGAATTTCGTTTCGTGACAGATTTTCGCAAGCTCAACCAAGTCACAAAAACGATCAATTATCCACTACCTGTCATGTCACATATTTTAAATGACTTGTCGTCAACCAAATGGATGTCAACTTTGGATTTGGCGAGTGGATATCGGCAGGTGGCAGTACATCCGGACTCTGTCGATAAAACAGGCTTTGTGACTCCCTTTGGGGCCTATGAATATTTACGTATGCCTTTTGGACTAGCTTCTGCACCTGCTACTTTCCAAAAGCTTATGGACACGGTTCTCAGACCTGTCCTGGGTCCCCATGTGCATGTCTATTTGGATGACATTATTATCACATCAGAGACTTTTGACGAGCACCTTTCTCTGCTCAAACAGGTGTTCCAACTCATATACAATGCTGGCTTGACGTTAAAACCTAGTAAATGCCAGATAGCGAGGGACGAGATTGTATATCTGGGGTTGAAAATTACTCCCCACGGTTTATTTACGGATAATGAAAAATTTAGGCCTATTGTTGACTTTCCTCGGCCTAAAACAGCAAAAGAACTATCCCGCTTTCTGTGAATGACCGGTTGGTATCAGCAGTTCGTCCCCGCTTATGCTACAATATGTGAGCCATTGTATGCGTTAAAACGTAAATACAAGAAGTTTATTTGCACACCTGAGGCTAACGCTGCATTCGAAACACTGAAGTCTGCATTGACTCAGCCTCCGGTGTTGGCTTTCCCGGATCATACTAAGGAATTCGATATTTATACTGATGCATCCAGAGTTGGTCTTGGTTGCGTTTTGTCACAAGCTGGGCATCCAATAGCTTTTGCGTCTCGTACTTTAGCCAAAGCTGAACGCAATTATTCAGCTACGGAACGTGAATGTCTTGCTGTTGTGTATGCACTGAATAAATTTCAATGTTATCTTAATGAATTGACAGTTAACATAATTACGGATCATTCTGCCCTTCAGTATTTGAATTCTGCTAAGCACCTGTCTCAAAGACTTATGAAGTGGGCTCTGAAGTTACAGGAGAGCAATATCAAAATTTCATATCAGCCAGGTCATAAGAATCAATTACCGGAAGCATTATCTCGCGTTCCGATTAGTGGGGTCCCCACAGAAACTACTCCTGGATGTCAGCTTTTACTTCTAATAGCTGATATAACATCCAGAGAGCAGATAATGGCAGAATTAATAAATGATCCAGATTTTGGGGATATCTACAATTTTTTGCTTGCGGGTTCGCCCCTACAAAGTGATCCTTCTCTGGCTGGAAGGTCACAACATTTTGAGGTAATAGAGGGTCTTCTTTATTATACAAAATCTAGGACTACTAGGGCAGAGTTTCGCCCATGTATTCCGCGAACCCTTAGAATGGCTCTTTTAAATGAATTTCATGACAAACCTCTTGCAGGCCATTTAGGTATTCGCAAGACCCGTTGTAAATTGCGGGATGTTGCCTATTGGCCTGGCATGTACCAAAGTGTGCTCGCATACGTTCAATCATGTCACTTGTGTCAGATTAATAATTACCGTAATGTAAGACCGGCTGGTCACTTGAAATCTAGTTCAAGTTCTCATGTGTTTGATATTATTTCCATAGATTTATTGGGACCTTATCCATTATCTGTTAAAAATAAAGCTCGTTATGTTTTAGTACTAACTGATAATTTTTCTAAATGGGTTGAAGTTTTTTCCCATTAAAGCCGCTACGGCTGAAGTTATTTGTAATGTCTTAGTTAATGAAGTATTTTCTAGATATGGTGCACCTAATAAAGTAGTTTCGGATAATGGTCCTCAATTTATTTCTGACATTTTTGAAAGAATGTGTGCGAGACTACACATTAAACATAAATTCATTTCCCCATATCATCCCCAGAGTAATCCTGCAGAACGCGTTAACCGAACGCTAGTGAAAATGATTGCGACTTTTGTAATGGATCATCATGAAAGATGGGATGACCATTTAGAACTTTTTGCGTTCGCCCTCCGCTCGTCTGTCCACGAGTCTACTAAAATTACTCCTGCAGAACTTTTTCTTGGTCGCAAAATTAAAACCCCTTTTGAAAATTTAACGGGGATTATCGACGAACTAAATCAGCGACCAACTCCGCAATCAGTACACATTATGGCAGAAAAAGCTCTTGTTGCAATGCTAGGAGCACAAGCGGCTCAAGCAAGATATTATAATTCTAGGCGTAGGGAACCAGATCTTGTCGTTGGAGATCTCACTCTCGTGGAAACGCACTTCCAGTCTTCTGTTTCGCATACTTTAGTGAAGAAATTTGCACCCAGCTACGAAGGTCCATATCGGGTGGCAAATGTCTTTGAAAATAATATTGTTCTGGAGAAACCGGACAACCATTTTCAATACGTACATGTTGATCAGTGTCGCAAGTATCACGAACGGAATATCGATTTCATTATCAATCCTACTCAACCTTCTGTTCCACAGACTCAAGAATCTATATCTCATGTTCAACCGCCAGAAATTTTGGACGAACCAACAAACATTTTTGAAGAATCTCCAGTGATTTTTCCTTCACCCTCCCCCCTCCAGACGGGTTTCTACACACGCAACCTGATTCTCCCATGAGACTAAGGCTCGAATCGAGTTCGTCGAATACTAGTATCGTTCCTTTCCCTCCAGCCATTGCCAAGACTATTGCTGCGCCGTTTCCGGATAACTCTGCACCAACGCGGGCTACTTCTTCTTTGAATACCTCGTCCGAAAGTATTCCTATAGGTAAATCTAAACATCGCCCTGCTCGACCACTGAATTACAGCAGCGACTCAGAGGCTTCGGACATTTCTGACTTATCAGTTATGAATACTAAATTTCCGGTTCCAAACCGTCCAGCACCACCAAAGGCTGGGCTGCAAACGTGACTTGTCTCCCCAATCTGCTTCGCCGCAACAGCGACGAAGGCAGAAATCTTTGCATCCACCCGGGTTTCGCCCCTGGAACCTACGTTCAGGGCAAACAGGGCCGATGCCTGCTGCTACTCTCATGCCACGTGGGCGTAAGCGAAAGCAAACGATGTGGTCGGAGACACGTCCGTCCAAAAAGATACTGGAAGGACACAACGGGCCCCAGCACAAAAGGACTTCATATCCAAAGCCTGGGGGAGACCGTTCCTATCAGCTGCAAGGATTTCCGGACCGCCAGACTTCTGACGTTCCTGACCGTTCCTATCAGCCGCAAGGGATTCCAGACCGCCGGACTTCTGACCGTTCTTCTGAGCCGCAAGGGATTCCAGACCGCCGGACTTCTGACCGTTCTTCTGAGCCGCAAGGGATTCCAGACCGCCGGACTTCTGACCGTTCTTCTGAGCCGCAGGGATTTCCGGACCGCCAGACTTCTGACCGTTCTTCTGAGCCGCAGGGATTTCCAGACAGCCAGACTCCTGACCGTTCTTCTCAGCCGCAGGAATTTCTGGACCCACAGACTTCAGCCGTTTCGGACGGAAGGATTTCCGCCATTCCTGACCGTTCCCGTCAGCCGCCGGGATTTCCTGACCGACAGCAGACCGATGTTCCAGTTCCGTTCCAGTCCCGGAAGAGATCGAAGCCACCTGATTTTACCAGTCCAATTAGGCCTGGAAAACGTTATCGCACTAGAGTTTTTTATGCGTCCTCGAGATAAGTAAGTTCTCGTGGACAGGTTCTTTTCTCAGTTTGTTGTTTTTCCTGAACGACCAGTTTGGCGTGTCAGAATTTCTTTTTTTTTTCGTGTGGGCCTATGCATTCTTTTTTGTGTATATATGTGTGTTTTTTTTTTATATTTCTTCTATGTCCATCTACTAATCCACTTTTTTTATATATATCTATGTGCTTAGGGGTAAAATAATAAAATTGTTACTGTTAGGCAGCTCCAGGTAAATTTCGCTGCTGATACAGTTGGTATGTATTTCAACGAATAAGGCGAACGTAATTTGAAATGAAAATAATAAAATTGTTACTGTTAGGCAGCTCCAGGCAATCTTCGCTGCTGATACAGTTGGTATGTATTCACCAAATAATGAGAACGTCATTTGAAATTAAAAAAGTGATTCCTGCTAGGCAGAATAAAAGGAAAGTATGCCGATGCAGGTTTGTTTTGTTCTACACTACAAATTTCACAGTCGAAAACAGATTTCGTAAATTGTCATGCCAAGTTTGATAATGTAAATACGGCTACCACCAAACAACAAATCAAAAAAAGATCGAGAAACGTCAATCACCGAAATGTAAGACTTACACTCCAAAATTGATAGGTTTTTCGGAAACAAAAAAAAAAGAGAAAAAAGAGAAAAAAAAGAAAAATTAAGGGGGAGATGATGTAACGTATACTCTATATTCACTTTCCTTTTGATTTTACTATCTCTGGTTATTTTATTTTACTATGTAAATTATCTTCTTACTGAACGAAATATTATTTCACCCGCTGAATGTGATCTGGCAATGAGTGTAAGTCATGACGTGGTGGTAGCTAGTATATAGGCGCGTTCATCGAGACTTAGGCGTTGTGTGTTGTTATGAGGTGAGCTTGTGTGTTGTTATGAGGAGGAAAGATTATTCATTATAATGTACAAGAGTTATGAGTGCCTTAGTTGACCTAGAGGCGTTCTAATAAAGAGGTTTTCAGTAAGTTCAGTCTTTCTCAATTCATAGTTTTTGTCAGACCTCTGTCTGGCTGTTAGGTTTATAACTTTTATTACTGACTATAAATAACCAGCGTTGAGACTTTGTTTAAGTTCGTAATTAACTAGTAACAACACCCTTTTGGGAATTCATTATTTTGAAGCTTAGTGCAAGTATATCATTAGCTAGCTGGTAAGAAGAGAATCATTCATAATAATTAGCTTAGCGGAAAGTAAATAAAGCTAATTCATTATAAACTGTTTCAGACGCAGGTGTAACGATTTTCAAACACGACCGGATAACTGCTGTCTACAACAGACAGAGCTAAATGATGATTCAGGAGAAATCTGAATTTCTTATGAGTATTGCATAGTTTTCGAAATGTGAGGAAAGCGTTTGCTAAAACAAGGTAAATGATTTTTAGGAACAGAACAACGAATGGCAATTCTTTGTCGCGTTCAATAAAGGAATTTTACTGTGATAAATAATTAAAAATAAACAGAGGTGTTATAATGAGAAAAACGTATCAACAAGGAAAATTAATGAGATCTAATGTTTTTGGTATCCGTTCGCCTTTCAATGGCTTCTTACCTAAACGTTGACTAGTAGAATTTGTTGGCAAAGTGTGCGTTTCACGATATGCATATACAAGTGATATCAGCCACTTTTGCAATGTCATCGGGTTAAAATCCGTTTGCAATCTATTTGTATTAAGATAAAGGCATGTAAAAGGTCAAAACTAGTCAATATAATTAGCGATCAACCCATCTGTGACTGCAAGAATTCCTTGGTTGCGCAAAGCAGCGAATGCGATTTCATCCAGCTAGAACATTTGCCATTATGATTTTTTTCTTATTCATCATTCTTTTAATGTAGATATATACTCGTTGGTCCTATTTCTTTCATGGCGACGATAATGCACCTTTCGTTTGCAGATAGGGTATTTGGATATGAGTCCCTAAATTTGATACGGTCATATGCCAATTTATAAATAAGCTTGTATGGCTATAATTTGATATAATACGATTGTACCTCGATCGGAAGTATTAACTGATTTCCAGGACGGACTGAACATAGAGCGTTTTGTGAGCAGCCGATCCTTACGAAACTATTCAGCAATATCGAAATTTTCGTGTCTAGGGTTGGCGATGTGAAATACAAAGATTCGCTGTGGTGATGATTCTGCCAAGAAATGAGTCAGTAAAACTCCAACGTAAGCTCAACTTTACTGCATTGCTTTGAAAACCACTGCAAACCCAGATCGCAAATCAACATAGTTTCTAAGCAGAAAAAAATCTACCTGAGATTATTGGAATGGCGTTTAGCACCAGTAGAGTGCGTAAGACGCTTCATGACATGAGTTACCAATATCGAGAAGCGCTTCACTAGCATTTCATCAGTTTGACTGATGCCACCCACATTCATATGATACCCACATTCATTCATTTCACATATGTGAAGGGAATAATTATAAAAATAGATATATAAACTAAACAATATCTAAGTTGATCTGCAGCATTCGAATTAACGCTCCATCATTCCAATTAATTATCTGTACGGTGAGCTGATATTTATTTTCAGTCTTTCGAAAAAATATCCCTACGAAATTTAAACGTACGTAGTTCCCATACATTTCATGGTTTAATAATTAAGCCGCAAAGACATAGAGAAGTAAAATAAAATACAACACTAATGAAATTAAATCACACTCCATAAAATTCGAAAGCAAGCTAGTTTCCTTAGGCTCAAGAATATTTGCTCAATTCAGCGTTACAGGCATAGATTTCATGAAAATGATTCCAATATTAAAGGACGTTTTGATAGCGCCATCTTTTGAGAAGAGGAAATATACATAAGCCCGGAAACTTGATCAAAGAACACTGTCAAATATCTGTGCCATGAACAGAGGTCGTTGAGCATATGCACTTCAGAGGTCGTTGAGCATATGCAGTTTATCGCCAGTCTCGAAAATGGGTGACTGCTAATGAGAATGCGCATAGTCTAATCAACTAGTGAGAATTTGTCATTACGTTCTGAGGCGAAAATTTACTTGACTGTTCTTTCTTTCTATGTACTCGATTACTCTTTCAGTTAACGATTTCCAAGTTTAGAAGAAGAGTATTTTTTATCTCTTTCATCAGAACTGAACCTGTTTATGAAGCTGCTCAAGCATTCTTCATCTGCTAAACTGTGGTAAAAACTCAAAACAGAATTAGAGCAGTTGTTAACGTTCTTATATACAGCAGAAACATTTCCGCGAGAGCGAGAATTACACTCAATACAAATGATGATCAACACAGCTTAATTAACTATTAAGACCTTCCTTCTAGGACGTCTTAGACCGCAGTGTGCTTAAAGACAGGCAGATACAGTAAATACCTCCGTATCGTGTGGTACCCATAGCTAGCCCACAAACTGGGGCGAATTTGATTAACTTCATATGTATATGTTCGAAGCCCAAATAAATGCAAGAAATTTATGCACAAGATAACCTACATGTTTGAGAACACTTGTTTTGATTTGTACTCGCTAACAAATGAGACACTGCAGTTATCGTCAGCCAACAAGGCGAATATTGGCATGCAAGTCAGATGGGCACACTGTAGAATTTAAAATATCAAACAGCCCAGTTATCGGCTTAAAAATGGAGGTATTATATACAACATACGGGAAAGAAACATGAAAAAGGAAATTTAATTTAGTTCACTTTAAAAAAAAATACTTGTGGCATTAGAAATGTTAGTGGATAATTTTTATTCACACAACAATATGCATTTCTTAAGTAACTGCATATTTCCTTCATTAATTAAAAAAAAATACTTCCATAACATGAATGTGCTTTTAATTAAATTAAGCATTCGCTATTTTAATGAACTTTTTAAAATCTGGCCTTGAGGCCGACTTTAATCATGAATTTTTTCGAGGGTGCATTTCATCAAAAGAGTGGATATGTGGTCAAAGGCCATAACTCTGGGGATTTAACATTTATATTCCCACTAGAGGTATAAACTGTGCTTCCATGCACACCGCCAAACATTCCTTACTGTAAACAGCGAGCGCAAACCACGAAAGAGAGAATCAGTGTACTGTATACTTAAGAGATGCTTATACTCTTAATTAACCGAAAGGGAATAGTGGGTGTGTTTTGCAGAACTTTTTTCGTTGTTACTTGTAATATTGCATCGTATATTAAGAAATATATTTAGTAAAATGCAGGGCTCATCACTGTTACAGGTAATGTATATTAAGGACAAAGTCCTCTATAGTACTGTTACACATGTTGTAGTACATGAGCCTGGGAAAGACAAGTTGACTTCGATGGTAATGAATATTTGTATCGGAACCTAAGAATATATTTACATGTACAATATATTTACATTACATTTTAAAAGCTTATGTAAGTTACATCCAGTGAGACATAAAATCAGTAATGAAGTATATAGAGCTTCACATATTGCTCTCATTTTATTCCGGATTCAGTTCTCCTGGTTTGCAATAGTCTGGCGTAAACATACTCATTACATTTCAGTTTAAACATGCTACTTGTCCGGTGTCCACTGTTGCACGGCACCATTAAAAGATATTCATTGTTCAAAGTTCAACACAAACACGAACAATAGTAGAAATCTAAAAAAAGGGGGTCATGAGTTAAAATAATTCGAGACTGTTGTTAAGACTAGATATCATCGACGCAGTCAGGAGATCCATGTCGAACCCAAGCACTCTTCCATACCCTTCAAACCACTTATCTTCTCATAAACTGACAGCCTCTCGATATCTGGTTCTGCGTGCGATTTCACATTCATCGAACAATGACTTAAAACTACAGGAATTACGCAAGAGTACATCATATTGCAACTATACACGGATGTAGTCCCGGGATCGTTGACTCCATTTATAAGAAACTTAATAACACCATGTTTTCAACTTTGGCACGTGAAGCCATGAATAGGACATTTGTGGGTTCAATTGCATATGATCCACGAATTACCCGTAACTTCAAAAAGATGTGCGGCTCCTTCGGATTGGAATTTGGCTTGACAATCACTAACAGGTTTCAACTGGAAAGAAAAGACCGGGATTTGGCCGACATGGAATTCCGGCATGGTGTATACATGATACCTTTGCTTGGTAACGACACGGAGGGACAAAACACCAATTACGTAGAATCCACATGGGGGACACTAGCATCGTAACCAATCCAAATAATAAATATGCCCTCTTACTTGACGAAAGCATTATGATTAATTACATGAAGGATAAATGTTGTAACGACTCACCCCTACGTGTGTTCCATCACTTCGGTTTTCTGTGATATCAAAAGAAACAGAGGATCGTTTCCACGACAGACCAATCACCGATACAGACATGGGCATACCCAAACAACAACAAATACTGAGACCCAGTTTCTTGTTACGCAAGCGCAATAGACATTAGGCCTGCTTATAAACATGCTCACTTTGCTGTTTCTTAATCACATCTGAAGATGGTTCCAGGAGGAACCGAAAGTGCTCATGTTTCTTTTAGCTTTTTAGGTATAATATATCATCTATTTTATCTTCATTGTTTTATCGAGCGTAAGATGCCGATTATGATGTTAAGAGCACACTGGAGCATTCTAATTACTTATTCACCTGAATTAACAATGCTCTTAGGATTTTTTACTTTTCCACCTGAAAAGCAATAGGTGCAGTGTTTTACTGTATTACAATCCGTGTGATGCTTATTTCTTTCCCAGATAATTCCTTAGGAATATGAGAATATATATTCTCCCAGCCCCTGAGCAGACTGATGCCAAAAATTTTACTTTACTTGTGCCCATTACCTCTAGAAAGTTTCACCCATCAAGCCCCATAAATTGCACGCTTTTCGTATTCAGATATCATACGATCTACAATAGAAGCGCATGATTATTTCACAGGTTGCATTTATACAGCAAATGTATGTTCTGCCGCAGAAGTCCGGCAATTCTTTGTGCGTCCTAGATAAAATATGCAACGTTTCGTTATGTTTACCGTGGAATTCAACATGAAATATTAAGCACAATGTTATCGTCACAAAGACTGAAAATTCCATACCAAGTACCGTGGTGTGCAAAACTTAAGCACGAAATGGAAATGCAAGATAACGACGAAAATAGCACCACCACTCCAAACCCAAATTAACTCTGACCCGTGTTTTTGAACGGGAGCAAGAACACATACGTAATAATGAAGCATGACTTGTTGTGCGCGTGACATGAGAACAAAATGTGATCACGAAGTCTAATACCGTTATTTAAACGATATCCACCGGACGGTGTGCATAGGTGTTGCAGATTTTCGATTGTGTTTGTTGTGTGCCAGAGACGACGAAATGGCTTGTCAAGAACGCTTTGATGATTTTACTTTTGGTCGAATTTTTAGGAGGCTCGAAGAAGAGCAAAATGCGATGAGTGTTGACTACTAGTACGGTGTCGCCCATAGCTGCATGTCGCGTGTGCAGTCGTCGTTCATGATCATAAGTACATCTGTGAGAAATACCTGTGGATAGTCCATCAAAAATTACCATATTGAGGACCTATATCAGCTCCTACAGGTCAAGCGGGATCAACACCATACAGCAAATAACTTTTCAAAACAACTGATCATGAACACAGGACACACAATATCGCGGTTTACAGAGCCAGATGACTACGCAAGGGTGCACGTTTCACCCGACGAGCAGCACGCTGTGTTTCATTAACAACTACTCACCTCAGACAACATTCACATTTTTCCTGGTAACATAAGGACTGGATTGAACCGTGCCGTACATGGCATTTTACTCCTCAGCCATATTTAGGCACTCTAGAGATTCTGGACGTCAGCTACTTTGGCGTGTGGTAGGCACTCGGTATCTCCTCGAAAATATCAATGAACGGGATAGATATGGCAGCCGCGGTGATCTGGTATAGGGACATAAGGCCACTAGCAAGTGTTGTTATTGCTAAAACAGATAACGAAATCAAGACCTGACTGGAACTGATGCTCGCTACAATAATAAGGTAATCTTTCCTGGTGTTCGTCTCTTCCAAGGTGCCATTGTCCAACAGTTGGTGTTAGTGGACCATGACGCCACACCGCATTGTATGGTGGCTGCGGATGTGCTGTTGGAAAGTGAAAACTTTCAGCTGATGGATTTTCCAACACGTATACTTGACCATATTTCAAGAGAACGGGTGCGACGTTTTGTCGTGACGCATTGCTGCACGTCAACATAAACCGGAAACTTTCCAAAAGCTAAAGATGGCGATAACAGAAAACTGGGTGACGTTTCCTGAAGAACTCATCATCAACAAGGTGCAAATCATGCATCAACGTTAAAGGTAAACATGTCCGCTAATGAGAACCTCACCTTTCCTTTGTACCGTGTTTATCACTTATGCATCTGTGCCATGACACCAAGTATCATGTAGACAATTCTGATATAAAATTCAGTTATGTCCTTTGGTATCTGCAGTTGTCTCAGTTTTATTTTCGTCATCACTACTGTTAGTAATAGAATTCGTGTGGTTTTTAATTTCACATATGAAGGCCGCGTCTATGCGACGCCGGAGGTCTAAGCCTGTCTCGTCCTTAAGTGTTGCACACCAGTATATGTTGATATATTAAGTTTTTGCTAACTCCAAAAATACCACTTGAGTTCGAAAATAATCTAATATGCTTTATAAAAGTTTCACAAAATGAAAGACACTAAACAACATTTGAACTATTCGATAAAAAAATTGCAGCCGCAGCTACAATTCGCCGCTACGGTTTTTCCAGCAAAAAAAAAACTTTTTGCTGGAAAAATCATACTTTTCTTTCTTTCCTGAGTTTTGTATGTTGTATTATTAATATTAATACAGCATACAAAACTCAGGAAAAAAAGAAAATTAACAACTGGTAATAACAGGGAGGGCTTAGGCTGCTGCGAAAGGATCAACCATTGCAATATGACCACCCCCAGGATAGAGAAATGAGCGCGAATGAAGACCAAACGTTGATGCAGGTGAAGTTTACAAAGCAGTATATATACAACACGAGGGCCGACTTTCGGTTACCAGAGTTTTCGGAGCCTGAAGGGAAAAAGCTGATGATTTATCGGAGTTTAATAAAACACAAATTCGGATGGCACGGTGCCTAGGAATCACGATCTGGGAAATGGAGCGACTTGTGGGTTGTTGACGTGCCACTATAGTGATTACGTATCGAAGGTAGTGCACAGATGACCAAGCAACAAACTGTCGTCCACCCGCCTGTCGTCCGCGGCTCATTGATGCTACAGGGCAGCGAAAACTGTCGCGCATTGCCCACAACGACAACAGAACCACAGTGCAACAGATAACATGTAGCTACAACAGTGGTGATTAGGGAAATGTGTTACAACAAACAGTTCATCGCAGCCTTCTGCGCATGGGTCTGTGCAGCAGAAGACCCAGGCAGATCCCCATGCATACTGAACGTAATCGCCAACAAAGCATAAAATGGACCCAAGATCATCGAGATTGGACCGTGGATGACTGAAAGAAAGTGGCCTGGTCTGACGAATGAAGATTCCTGGTGCTTTACGTAGACGGTCAAGCGCGGATACGCCGTTTACCAACGGAAGCTTTGACACCTGGATGAAATATTGGACCGAAACAGTCCGGCGACGGCGGTGTTATGCTATGAGCGATGTTTTCTTGGGACACTTTAAGCCCATTATCCTGATAGCACAATCTATGAGATCTCCCAGGTAGCTTAACATCTTGCGGACCAAGTTCACCCATTCACGGAAACTGCGTTTTCTGCAGGTCATAACGAACACGATAATGCGCCATGCCACAGTTCCAGAATCGTCAATGAGTGGTACGAGGAACATGCTGGTGAATTTCTGTTAAAGCGCTGCCCTCCAAATTCACCTGACATAAACCCTGTCGAACATTTGTAGTTCGACTTGGAAAATTGAGTGCACGCTAAATCGCCCCCACCCCAAAATTTATAGGAAATGAAAGACCTGCTCTAGACAGATGAAAAATCACCCATAAACAAGGACCACTTCAAACCTTGTTTAGTCTAGTGGCGGTTTACTAGTAAAAGGAAAAGGAACTCCAATAAGTCTTTATTGTGGTGATATATATTAGAAATTCAAGATGAAATAAGCGCTGCTTAAAAGGTTAAAAACGATTACAGCACCATGGCGCTTTTGTCGGAAAAATTCAGCACAAAATAATTATCATTTGTAGCATGCTTCTTGTATTGGAATATGAATATGAAAAGAAGAAACGAATCCTTGCACGAAAAAATTTCTTAAAATCTCCAAGGCCTTGATATATCTTGTCCAGCTGTGCATGAGAAATATCTTATTCCTGATTTTCATATTTCATTATGTGTCGTATTTTGAGACAAAATTTTAATTCTTGAGTATGTTCAGCGTTATCAAACATTTATTATACTATAGTTATAATTCAATAAAAAGTGGAATTTCTTTTACAAATCGCAGTTTATTACTTTTAAAATTATTAATATCTAAGTATTTTTTAGCAATGCAAATCAGTGTAAGTTTTTACATGGAGCTTTAAAAATAATACACCTTTCAGTAGGTTAACGTTTTTTAAACGTCAATCACATGAGCTTTTAAATTCCATAGACATTTATTTCCATCTCAAAAGCTGCATGTAAATGACATTCGCAAAATGTTTCAATACAAAATAAATAGTACTTGTATGAATATTAATGCAATATAACTCGTGTTCCAGTGCTCTAACTTAAGGTAACATAAGTGAAATACCAGAGAAGTGAACTGAGATCTGTTCCTTCTGATAGTAAGAGTTCTAGCTCCCCTCTCCTAGATTAATTACGTTTGAAAAGCACTTCCATTAAAATTTATACGACGATTACTTGTAATTAAACAATATTAGTACATTTTCTTTTATGTTCCAAATGCAGGGTAACGCTTTAGAATTTGTATTAGTGTCAGTGAATAAACTTCTGACTGACAGCTTCTGGGTATGCTCTGTGTGTTTCCTCACTTCCAAAAAGGAAACTTGTTTATGGGACTTATTTATGAAAATTTTGTTTCGAACATATAACTGAATTCTGTTACTTCCTTTTTTTTCAATGAATTTATCTCCTACTTGATAATAACTAAAAAAGATGTTTTTTTCACACCATTCTCTCAGGCTAAAGAAGCATTGATTTGGTGATATAAAATAATATATAGATAGCCTACGTGCTCCAGATGGTCTAGGCTCTCTAGATGAGAAGGACATTTTTAATATGAAATATTGCATCCTCGATTTATTCGCAGTAACTAAGCTCCTGTTTACAAGAATTATTAGCAGACACTTTGATGTTTATACTAACTTATTATTGCCCTTGATACCATAATCGCTTACACCGTCGTTAACCATGCATCGAATATCAGATGCATTACAATATTTCGTGTTTATAAAGCTTAGGGGAATATTTACTGTGCAAGGTACTCACCCTTTGGAAGATCCCAAACAAAAGAATTAGCGTTGTGTAGCAAATAAGAGGAGATTGTTTTGCTGCATTTATTGTGCCGAAGTAATTAAAAGTGACTATTCTTGTTAAACATGAGATTGAGACATTTCCACCATATCCCTTAGACTTTCTTAACAGAAAGTATTGTTTTCTTAATTCCTCTCTAAGTGAATAAACTTTTCAGAGACAGTTTCTGTGTATGTTCTGTGTGTTCACTCATTTTCATAAAGTTTTTTTTCTTTTACACTAGCTCTTCTGAAAAGTACCAAAAAGAAATTACACAATTTAACTTCTTCAAAATTCGATAAAGCTTCGACATAATGGCTTAGATGTGATGAAACGAACCTACATGAAGTGAAATAATTCACAATCGACCCGATTGGAAGAAAAAACGAAATAAACTCTTGCGGTAAAGGACAGACTGGCAGGTAAGGAATTGCGCGGCGGCAACTTTTAATCTGTTAATTTGTGCAATTCTCTTCAGTGCGAGGACGTTTCTAATGCAACAGCGCGTACAAGGGGAATATATAAGTGGCCGTAAGGCAGAGTTCATGAACAAGCATAAGATAGAAACTGTGTAACCTCTAAGGCGTAGTAAATAAAATTTTGAAATCCAAGGTATGGCAAGGCTTCCCATTCCAAGACGATTAATCGAGTACTCAGAACAGACAACTAAGACCCAAAGTGCACAAAGTACTGATGATATATATATATATATATATACACACTCAGAAGACAAAATCTTAGAGATTGGGGTGATGGGCAGCTGATAAGGACATCCCCAACGCAGACTGGAAGAGCCCCGAAAAGAACGCTGGCACTAATTAGGCACACAGCAGGTTTAACAAGAGTATATTGCAATCGGCGAACATGGCTAAACTTATTGACTTCAGCGACTTTGATCGTGGAGATATTGTCTCGGAAAGACAGATGAACCATTCCATCGCCCAAGTGGTAACATTAGTAGAGTTTTATGGAACAGCCGTATCAAAGGTGTACCGCAAGTATCCCATCTCTGAACGTACCAATGCTCAGAGATTAATTGCTGGCATACAACATGTCATTGATGAAACGTGTCAACGGACCTCGTTGCTAACCCGGAACAAAACCCATCACATCCATATTATTGTCGTGAGAGGCGCACGCAGGCGGTGTATATGAAAGCTTAGTCAGTTATCATAAGCCCTTATGGAGTAGAGTATGTTTTTGAAGTTCTGTATGGATGTATATACACAACTTCCCAGAGAAATTAAATCGAGAGAAGTGATACTGAAACATATTGAAGAAATAGACAAAAAATCTTCAAAACGCTAACATTCTTGCCCATTCTTAATTTATACAATTTATGACTGAAATGTGTCTTAAGGCTAGTTGAGTTCACCTTACTTGAAAATATCACAGTGGTAAGTGAAATTCACTTAGGACGTGACACTGTGCTCACCATGTTTAAAGTTTATTATTTACCTTATGCTTACTTTTGTTTACCTTATGCTTATTGTTGATATTATGCTCTTTAACTCTAGAATTTCCAGCTGTTTGCGAGCTTAAAAGGTTAATGATTTTTTCTTGAGGCGTTTACATATTTTTATGTATAATTTCTATTTTGCTTTGCAATTAATGTTATATATGTTTTATACATGCTGAACACTAGGTAATTTCTATATTATTTTACTGTTACAAAGTGACTTACCTTGTTTGTGTTATAAAGTACATACTCTCTGTGAAAAAGCACTCTCTTTGAGTTCTTGGAAATAATGATGATATTGAAATATAGAAATTCAGTTTGAAATTCTACATGTAAAATATTGAAATGCATGCGATGAAATTAAGTACAACTTCAAACAATTTCTATGTGCACTATGGATTCATATTGCTTGTAAACAAACAACGCCGATATTTTGAATGAACAGATATAGAAAATTTCATATTCATGCAATGCATTACATCATATAAATATCCTTTGTCATATGTTTTTTACGCTTTAAAACTCTATGTTGAAAAACTGTATATGCTCTGGCTTTATTCGTATGTACCTTCGTCCATCAACCTTTAAGATAACGGGTGAAAAATGATTCAATTTCGACGAAATTGTAGTGTCTTGTTGGAGTTCACGGGACAAACAATATTGTAAATGGTCGAAATGAAAGTCAAATGGTATAACATAGGAGCGAGAATCATTCTTCCGTCCTTCGTGATAACTTGCGTCAAAATATTTACATTGACAAGAAATGTTTGTGTTTCCGGAGTCACAGCGGACCAATCCTGTTGAAAATCGTCAAAATCCGGTTAAAGTCCACGACATAGGAACAGCTGGACACATTGTACTGCCCTTCTGCGTGACGACTTGCGTAAAAATGCTTCGACTGCGACGAGCGACGAAATACACGTTGTTCCGTAACGACTTTGGAAGCAGTTCCACAAAAATTGTTTTTATCAGCAATTGCGGGCAGTGTGCACGCGTGAGATTCATTAGCCTTTATTTTCTAACGATAACTAAAAATTGCCCGATTGAGATGGGTTTTTATAAAACGGCTTAAAACGGGAAATATAGGTAACACGGGCACAAAGAGATTTAATTTTGTTATATGTGAACCTCAAACGTTATTCCATAGTTTAGTACCCTGAAAACCAAGGCATTTTCCTATGATTTCTGGTATGTTGGAAAGCGTATCATAATCAACGCATTGCATGATTTTACTAACTTGTTTTTATTTCACTAGAAATTGAAAACTGTTTAATTAAAACTGTCACGCTATTTTATCATTGTAAAATATGGCAAATGAAAATCACTGTTGATTGCTGTGAAATGAAGACTCGAAAACGTATTTTGTTAGATACGACATTTAAAATTATTACATTTGTTTCCTAGGATGCATACTGCCCAGGTGAGGTATTGATCCGAGGAGTAGTTTCTGCTCATTTGTCCGAGATGGGTCCCAGTTCAAATGCCTACGATGCGTGGAAGTTGTGTTTCACTTGCAGCATTGGCTCTTTCCTTCACTGATATCAGTAGCTCTAAATCTGAAACAAGTTACTGTTCACAGTTCAACGAGCTACTGACTATTTGTGATTAGTTGTGATTAGTATCCTAAAATTGTCTGTGATTATTGTTTGTCATTTAAGAATATTTGTTTGTCAATAATACAACTGCCGCTCCATAAAAACTGAGAGTAAAATCACACAAAAAAAAAAATATAGGTACAGCAAAATATATGTTATTCTTTCTCAAAATATCTTCCCTCGTACGATATGCAGCAGTCCCGCCGTTCAGTGCATTTTTCAAAGCATAAGGCGAAGTCATTTTGTGGAAGCAGCTTTAGCCATCCCTGTACAGATTAATAATATCAGCATCTGTGTTGAATGTCGCACCGTGGAAATTTTCCTTCTTCGTTGGAAACATCCATAAGCCTCCGGGGTGAATTCGAGACTATAGGCAGGCTCTGTCATGATCTCAATACTACATAACTTAAAAAATTGTTGACTACAAGCAGTCACTTGTGAGCGGGTGTTATCATGTTTTACGATCCACTTGTTCACCAGTTCCGTTCGCTAAATCGATATGTGTCGCCGCAGACGCTTCGATACTGAAATGTTATATTCAGCGTTGACAGTAATTTGTGGAGGAATGGCATATTGGTAGATTCCACCTTTATGATCAAAGAAAATTATCATCATCACCTTCCCAGCTGATTTGGTTCTGCAGACTTTTTTCGGTGGAAGCCAGCCTGTGTGTTTCCAGACACTCGTTGAGCACTTCGTGAGGGAGTCGAAGTAGTGGAACATGTTTCGTCAGCAGTGCTAATTGTGTTAAGAAAGCTTGGATCCTTAGTAACTATTTGTTTCTACTTATGACATTTCTGAACTCTAGCAAACATTTGTTATGTCTTTACGTGATGAAGTACTCATCTGGAACACACACATGATGCAGCAGTAATTTGTCGCGAAGAATATGGAGTGCCGACGTATTTGAAATATAAATTGACCCCACTATGCCTTTACACGTCATTCATCCATCTTCTTGCAGGGTTGCTCAAACATTGTTAACAATACGCTCCGTAATACTTTTAGGACGACCAGATCTAAGAGCAAGATCTGCCCACAAACGCCTTTTTTGGAAATCACAGTGCCATCTAAAAATCGTTGACTCATTCAAACATTTATCTTTTTTAGCCTTTTTCATTAAATCAACTGTTTCTGGAATCATGTTACCCAAACGATAGCAAAAATGTTCCGTACAACGCATTTCAGTTCTTAACTTTGAATCTTTCACCTCCACAGTTATATGGCGAAATGCAGACGTACCTTAAACAACTACTGAATAACAAAACCAGAATCGTCTTTCACGGCTAATAACTGTTGTAATAGATACTTCCTTAATTCGGTTAGTCGTCCGAGTGTTTATTTTCCAAGTTCGTAGTGTTACCAAATCAAAAAATATTACTCTCTCTTTTACAGAACGGTATTGGTATCTTGAAAAATTCAAGGAATGGCAAAGCCAAGACCATTGAAAGAACAGTCAATAACATATATCAGTTACTTGAATGCAAAAAAGAAACCAGAAAGCAGGAGAATACCTGCTTCGCAAAGTATTCATTATCAGTACACTTGCGCCATGTGACAATCCAAGCACTTTGTCATGGTGTGCTAAAGAGAGGGCAAGTAATAAATTGTCGGAACATCCAATTTATATATTTTAGTCCCACCAAAGAAACATGAATAGCATTTCTCTCCTTGTCCTGCAAAATATCTGAAGTGGAATATGCAGACAACGGGAATTTATTGATGTTCATAAAATTGGAGAATTACCCAATATTTTTTAGGGAAAGAAGAACAACTTCCCAGAAACTTCGAATTTAGGGAAAATCCTACATCAACACGGTGTTTTCTTTTTCATTTCATCGTTCTTTTTGTAAACAGTTATATATGCATTGGAATTTAAGGTGTGTCGTGAAATGAGAAAAAGCTAAACATATTTTTTGCATTACTTTTCGTATATTCTCAGAAAAATAATTTATGTAGGTTTGATATCAAGTAACGTCTACTCCGTTGGCATGTTGATAAAGCCTTCCAGAAAGGGAAGTATCAATTCCCTGAAACTACAGTTTCAGCTGAAGGAAAGATAGCATTTTAATACCGCAACCACGAAGATTTGCGACGGCACGAATCCAAATAGGCAGAGAACACCATTGACGCTTCCCATAATAGACCGCTGTATTCTTCAGTAATGGGTTCTCTATTTTTCCCAAATGAGCATGAACCAGTGGCGTACCTTGGGTCCGAGACCTGGGCTATCTCTCCCTCTCCAGCACTTTTTTTTCTTGATCCTGAAGCTGACTTTTATTTTTAATTTTAGGTAACACAAACTAATTTTGAGGATTGAGATTTTAACACTTTACCTTTTGAATATTTTATTTGTACATGAACTTCATTCTTATTTCCTTTTGTGTGAACTTAAGTGTTACATCTTCATAAAATGCTTCTTCAGAGTACTTATTCATTTTTAAAAGAATATTTTTTCCACTGAAAAAACACCCAAGTTGCTCAAGCGTACTTGTCCTTGTGTGGTTCTAAGATATGTCTTGATTCTTTTTAATGCAGAAACGCTTCTTACGGTTGACGCAGTTATTGATGCAGACGTTAATATTAATTCTGCTAATTTGTAGATCTCACTAAACAAAATGTCAAAATTATTCAATTTAATGCAAAAAGTAATGTATCTTACTGATTTATTACTGTATTCATCAAGAGAACAAAACACCTTCATTTCATTATTGAGTCGAACTGTATCAAACTTTGAACTATACGTTTGTTTTAATTCTGACAGTAGACGTTCAGGAAAGCTTTCACAAATTTTATCAAAACTATTCAAATCCAACAAAGCCACAAAGTTAAGATATATTTTAGACTCAAACCTCAGTTATGTTTTAATCATTAGAGTATCCAAAATTTCATTAAAACACGTACGTTTTCGGAAAGATCGTCATCATTTCTTTGTCGTTTTTGTCTTGGTCCATTTTCCTCATCTTTATCATGACTTCTGGTTTCTGTCCACTCTTCATCAAAATGTTCATCTCTAATTTTTTTGTATAATCTCGTAGAACTCATTAACTTTCTAGGTACAGTAACCAATGCCCATGCTTTTATTTCGCAATATGTCAAACAAAACATCAGAAAACATTAATATTTTGTGGAAAATAATAAGAAAAACTTGAGTGTCGAACTTAGATAGAAAACGAATAAAGCCTGAAGCAGTTTTCACTTCTTCCCCTGTTTAGTAACCAGGCACATCTTCGATTGATAAAAAAAGCCTTGTTGGTGCCATTCCCGGAAGTTTCCTTTCCATAAAAATGTTTAAACCAATTTTTTTGATTGAAGGTTTTCCGACCACATGAGTCATTTGTACTCTTAGAGTCGGTGAAATTGAAAAGTAACAGTTAAGCAATTTTGTGCTGAACCGGAATTAATATATTCTTTGTTTCATTTCATTTATGACGACAAAGCTTTCAGTATAGACAAATTATTATACACATCGTGTTACAACACGATGAACATCAATTTCAAATGTCGGGAAATGTGTACTGAAACTTTTTCGATAAATTCCTAGTTTAGAAAATTTGTGGCATAGATCTCAGCTCATCACAAAAAATACAAATATTACGTGGGTCAAATAACAAAACGAACATTCTCAAGCTTCAAATTCCAACAGGATGATCAGTAAAATGTTTAAAAAATAATTATTTAAAAAATTCAATTTTTTTTTAATACATTAAAAATTTTACTTTTGTAAACCCTAGATACGGTAAGATGCTTATGTCACAATCGGTTAAACAGCTTTTACGCCAGAGTAAATCAAAATTTAAATTTACGAGATTTGTGAGGCAGAGTAAACGTTGGTAGATAAAACAACATTTAAAAATTTAATATATCACACAGGGTTAAAATTAGGTAAGCCTGCAGTTATAATGAAACTTTCTGAGTTTTCGTTTGCAATTTGAGCATATTATAGAAAAATGCATCTAAATATGGCGTGTACCTTACCTTAAATATGAGCAATAAGATTTTATTTCGAAACTGCTGGTATCATACAAGCAGACTATTCAGGCATTTCAATTTTTAAAACACATCGTATCGTTTGAAATATTATTATACCTTAACGCACGTTATGTTTCTGCACTATGCAGTTAATGCGAGCTAAGACAATAGCATTTCCCCAAATCTAATTAAAAATTAAGGCATTTTTTCCACTCTGAAATTTCGTGTTTTTTGCCAGCTTTCCAATATTCAAAATTATCATATTTTTTAGTGGCATTGGTTGAGTACCATAACCATTGCGCCGAGATGTGTATGAAATACAGATGTTCGTCGTCAACTCTTTAAAGAGTTCACCTTTATATGAATAGATCGTACTTCACAGTACTTGGGCAAATTCACTTTTTTATTATTTCTCATTTAGTCATCATATCCTCCAAAATGTGAAAAAAAAGTGGAAATTATGGCCATTGTGTTCAGTTTAATATCAAGAACCTCCTATTGTTGGTTTAGTGAAGCACTTGATGCATTTTGAGAGATAAGAGTTCTATTTTCCCGTTGAAATACGTGTTATTGGCACAGCCCAGTTCTTCAAATTTTATGTTGCGTCATTAGCATAAAAACCAAACGAAAAGCTATGTATTATACTCATGTCCAAATGCTAAGCATTAGCAATAAACAAGTGGGTATTCAGGAACCAATTTTCGAAAAGGCACGAAACTGGTTATACTTGTGTAATATATTGCAGGTACAAGAGCAAATAAAACTTGTTTTGAAACAAAATTTATATCATTGCTTACGCAAATTTACCTAACTTAACAACACAGTACTTTTCGCGTTGACTACGTAATACTGAGAATTAGTCAGTGATGTGTTGATCCCTTGCAGCCACGTTTGCCTCACACACACACTTCTCATGTTGCTTATCAGGTTTCCAAGCGTTCTGTGAGCAAGAACCCAACATTTGACGAAGACCATTTCGCAGGTCCGGAATCATCCTTGGTGGATGAGGACGGGATGAAATTTACCTCTGCAGTGCATCCCATGCATTCTCTATCGGATCCGTATCTGGATACCTTGCTGGCTGCCACATCTGCGGAATATCTTCACTTTGTAGAAAGTCACCCACCAAATCAACTCAGTGGGAACGAGGACTGTAATCAATAAACACGAGCTCTGGACGCACGGCAACTCTGAGAAGACTCACAGGAGCCTTCAGTGTCTCGTTTCTATATGTTAGAGCGTTCGCGGTTCCTTTGTCGAAAACGTGGAGCTTCTCCGTGAGCTCATCCAACGTGATGCGTGCCAATGCCACGATCCACCTCCACCGAATTGGTCCATTCGCTGATGTTATTGGGATTGTAATGGGCTACCCGTTCTATCCAATGTGTTGTTCGAAGAGAATTAGTCTGTAAACTGAATATGGACTCATCAGAGAAGAGTACTTTGCTCCACTGTGTCAGTGTCAATTTTAGATATTTCTGATTCAAGTTTAAACTACACCTCCTGTTCGCAGGGTTGAGCGGGACACAAAACATTGGACTTCTGGCATAGAGATGAGTTGCTCTGAGCATCCTGTAAACACTTTGTCTTGGAAACCTTTGGTCCTGGGGAGGCAGGAAGATCTACAACGAGTTGCCTGACTGATCTGTATTTCCTACTGACAGATTTACTGAGAAAAAATTAGGGTCCAAAATTAAGGTGACAAATACAAATCGGAGAATATTCCATAACAATACAACCGACTGTAATGATTTTTCAGCATGGAACACGTGCAATGGGAAAGGCTGAGTCGACGTACCGAATTAAAACTGTGCTAGCATCCATAAAAATACGCAAATGACCATTGTACTCATGGACTGAGATAAACGTGAATTTGAAGATCATGTTCTGAGCGAGCTGAAACAGTAAATGCCTGATTTCTACTGTTAGTGGAAGAATGGCCCCGCTACATCGCCTATAGGAACATGTACGATGGGGAATGATTCCCATTGCACGTGTTCTATGCTGAAAAATCATTACAGAAGGGAAATCTCCAGTTGAGCTGCAAGATGGCTGAATGTGTCGAGAGATAATTCCCAGAAAACCTGAAAACAACAAAAAGGCCAAGGCAAAGACCCCACGAGCCACAAAAAGTCAAGACTATCAGCGTTTTTAACTAACAGATAGCCATCGTATGGAGCCAGGCAACTATCGCAAGAGCTATCTTCTGCTTTCGGGAACCGTGATATCCAGTCAAACAGTTTACTGAAGACTCCACGAGATACGTATGTATGCAATAAATCCTACAAGCAACGTCAGAGTCCGTCTGACTTGGGCCTGACATCATCAGCCCTCTCTCAGATCAATGAGCCCGTGTTTGTTTCAGAGACGAGTCAAGGCACAGCTTAAGCAAGCAATCTCGATGTGTGTATATTTGGAAACAGGCGGTTACCCGAAATCTACCTTCCAACATTGGGAAACGTGACCAATACGGTGGTGGAGTAAACCTCTTCCAGTACAGTTTTACCATTTTAAGTGTAGTTGTGCACGTTTTTACTTACTTTTTGTATATACACTGACGGTAAAAAAATATCCCAAAACCAAGAAGGGGTTGTGTTGGATAAACGACAGTTGGTAGGCCATGAGAGTACATCTGTAAGATGACATCTATGCAAATTTCGCGCTCGGCGCATACGTGTGGCGCTAGTAGCGCCCTCAGAACATGCAAAGCAGGTTTGCTGTACATACGCGCTGCAACGTTCGTGAGCGTTAGTTATCGTTGAGATTCGACGTAGTGTGTTGATGTTAGTCAAAAATGCCTTTAAGAAGACGAAGAAGCCATTATCAACAGCTCACGGAGTTTGAACGAGGTCGTGTAATGGGGCTGCGAGGAGGTGAATTTTCTTTCCGCAATATTGCAGAACGACTTGGCAGGAATGTAGCCACTGTGCATGATTGTTGGACGCGGTGGTTCAAGGGAAGGTACTTCCTCAAGAAGACCGGGTTCCGGCTAGCCACGTCGCACTACTGAGAGGGAAGACCGACGTGTACGGCGTATGGCCGTGGCACATCGTACTGCGTCTGCAGCAACAATTCAAACTGCAGTTTCCTCCACAGTGACACAGCGAACTGTTACAAATCGGTTACTTGAAAGACAGCGTGCATTCCACTTACACCAAACCACTGCTGTTTGCAACGTCAGTGGTGTCAAGCTAGAGCTCATTGGCGGACGGAGTGGAGATCTGTTGTGTTTTTTGATGAAAGCCGGTTCTGCCTGGGTGCCAGTGATGGCCGTGTGTTGGTTAGAAGGAGGCCAGGTGAGCGCCTGCAACCAACCTGTCTGCGGCCGATACCCACTCGACCTACACCTAGAGTTATGGTCTGGGGAGCAATTTCCTATGACTGACAGCAGGAGCACTCTCGTGGTTATCCCACGCACCCTGACGGCACAGCTGTACGTCATTCTGGTGATTCAACCTGTTGTGCGGCCATTCATGAACAGCATTCCAGGGGGTGTTTTCAACAGGATAACGCTCGCCCGCATACCGCTGTTGTAACCCAACATGCTCTACAGAGTGTCGACATGTTGCCGTGGCCTGCTAGATCTCCAGATCTTTCTCCAATCGAGCACGTATGGGACATCATTGGACGACCACTCCAGCGTCACCCCCAAAAAGCATTAATCGTCCCTGTATTGACCGACAAGGTGCAACAGGCATAGAACTCCATCCCACAAACTGACATCCAGCACCTGCACGACACAATGCATGAACGTTTGCGTGCTTGCATTCAACATTCTGGCGGTTACACCGGTTATTAATGTACTAGCATTTCACATTTAAAATGGCTCTTTCTCGCGCTTACATTGAGCTGTGATCTTGAAACCTTTTAATCGATTAAATATGTTACCTATACAAATGTATTGCCACCATTTCATTCCTCTCTAAAAAAATATTTTTTCGTGGTGTTGGAATTTTTTTCCCTCAGTGTACATTAAGAGTTTTATTTTATTACGGTAAGATTTTTTAAGTAACATTGCCTTCTCACATTCCTGACGGGCACATTGAATGCACATAATTGGCCGTCCCGGTGGCGCAGTGGTCTAAGCGATGGCCTCTGATCATTCGTCCGTAAGGGGTCTGGGTTCGAATCCCGGTGAGGCATGGATGTTGTGTTTGTCTTACGGCACTGGCTCTCTCCCTTTCCTGGAACCAGTGACCCTAAATTAGGGACGGGCGACTGCTTATAGCCCATTGAGTTGCTCACGGTAGTCGTTAAACCTCCAATAAAAAAAAATGAATGCACATAATTCCGGGCAATTAAATACGTACATTCTTGTGGTTTACAGCCGATTGATGCCGCCCTTGGGTGACGCAGTGGTCTAAAGGCGTTGGCCTCTGATCATTCGTCCGTAAGGGGTCCGGGTTCGAATCCCGGTCAGGCATGGATGCTGTGTTTGCCTTACGGCACTGGCTCTCTCCCTCTCCCTGGAACCAGTGACCCCTAAATTAGGGACGGGCTTTGACTGCTTATAGCCCATTGAGTTGCTCACGGTGGTCGTTAAACCTCCTTCGAAAAAAAAAATAAAATAAAAAAAATAAAAACAGCCATTGATATCTGATATAAAATTTTTAATGACCGCTAATTTAATTGTTCACATTATTTTAAACAAGGCACATGTCCGGCGTTTCCTCTTCTAAAAAAAAGATGCACTACTATCATCAAAATTCCGATAATTTAAAAAAAAATAAATCTGTATCTACTCTACTCACTCCGTGAAATTATAAACCTTGCACATTTCAATAATCTTGGGACTTATCTATAAATGCAATGCAAACGAAATATTGACTAGCTGTTTGGAATACAGTGTATTTTATTACAGCTAAAGGTATGTAAACAGGTAATTTTTTACATAAAAGCGCAAGAAAATAGGCACTCCGAACAATTGCACAAGTGTCCCTTTTGGTCGATATGTTTGTGGATCCTACTTTAGGGGATTTAGAAACCTACTATGCACACTCTTTCAAATACTCCAAAGTTTTTTGTTGGCGGATTCTGCCAATGGGGCCTCTGCTGATGATAACTATTGTAGCTTCTAACATTTTTTTTCCTGACGTTAACTCTTACCAATTCCTCCAATGCTAAGGTAGTGTCCGGTGTGATGTCCAGATCATGGAATATCCGTAGTGGGCTTGCACATCCAATCTCCAAGTTATATACACCATTTCAAGACCATACTGAGTGAAAAGCACACTTTTCCCGCAAACTACCTCCATACGTCATAAGATTTCTGTCGATCTGTTTGCCTCTTGGGTCAAAACATTAAACGCACGGCTCTCTATGAAGTCTGGAGGTATCCACGAGATAGGTGATTTACATATCTTTGATATTACTTACATCCAAAACATTACATCAAATAAGTGCTTCGTACGCTTTATCCTTTTTTCGTGAGATTACCGCAGCACTATCATCGCTTCAGGAGATATTACGCGCCACCATTGCTTCAGCGGTTACTGCAGCGCCACTTGTCTATCTTTTTTTCCATGTTTCCATTAGGACGACACATGCGTTTAAAAAATTGCAGTTAAAGACATATACGTGATATATGCTGGTAGGGACCTTGTGGTTCGTTTGACGTACATCAGCACTGTGTCTCTTTTGTTTTGAACAGCTTTATAAATATGTTAGAAAACGTTAAAGGTCATCAGTCCCTAATGGGTAACGTACTGCCGATATTATAGTCAATAGAAACTGAAACGAAAATTTTGGAGGATTTCACTGCTTGTCACTCTTTATTTCTTTGCTTTTTTAAAAGTTTTGCTCAAACATTAAAAAAAAAAAAAGAAAGATCATATCTTCCAGAGAGGATAGTTCCAAATTGACGTCATTTGCTCAACTCTTTTAAATCGGGGTTTATACAAACGTAGACCAAAAAATTATAAAAAATCTAGTTCCACCTCACTTTCCCATTACATTAAGCAAAAACAAAATTTTCAAAAATGTCCAAAAATGCAAACATTTCTGCTAAAAATGTCTACCTCGGAGTTTAATTTAGAAACATTTCAAAGGTATTTGCGAAATGTGTTCTTTACACCTCATTTTTCTTTCATATATTCGTTGAGTGAAAGTCGTAGAAATAATTCACTTTTTCAAGACCTAATATAATTCACTTAATATGTGAATATAAATTTGTTCATTGTTGAAATCATGCTGATAAACATTTTTTATTGTTGATAAAAATAGAATAAAAAATAGTACACAACTAAAGAAAAAATTTTTGATTGAGTTTTTGTTCAGCGTTTTTGGAAATTTACGGAGGATAAATATCAGAAAAACATGAAGTAGTCAAAACACTGTACTAGAAACTGTTTTGCAGAGCATTTCATTTTTTATTGCAAGATTTATAAACAGCTAATTATTTAAAATTTCGTGTTTTAATATTTGATAATTCTATTATTCTCCAGTAAAAGAATATTACACTCAATATTCTTCTACTGAAAAAAATATATGCGTCTGAAACTAATATTCGAGATACATTACTTGTGATTTAACCGGGAATCGAGTTCTCCCGGCAACTCCGAAGGAATCAAAAAGGTGGGCAGTGAGCCTATTTGGAAACCCTGAGGTTTTAGAGATATTTTGATGGGATGAAGCTTTTACAACTCTCCGGATGGATATCGATTATCTGTATCGTTGAAAGAGTTTGTCAAATAATGTCTCTTTTTTTAACCTTTTGATTTATTTCCACTCGAGTTTTGCAATGGGCCTGATTATTTCCACTCGAGTTTAGCAATGGGCCTGATTATTTCCCTCGAGTTTAGCAATGAGCCTACTTATAATCAGTTGTAAATAGAATTATAGTTAATAGGTAAATATTCGTTAGTAAGATTAATTTTTAATAAATTTATAAATTTTTGTTTATTGTAAAAAATAAATCCTTATTGACCAAGCAATTTACTTATTTCCAGCAAATTCATTCGGAAAAATATTTTCTGTTATAAGTAATGAGAAAATGGACAATGTAGAATATCATCATTAGGATTAGGAATATCTTTTGGGTATTAGAGGCACGCCTCTTGATTTCGGCCTCTTGTGTCGGTTACACCCCTTGGTTAGCTGGTCTTCGCACTGCCTTGGAGATCAGCAAAATGGTGTGTGCATTGGTGATCTTCGACTTGGTAAGCACTTTTTTTATTGGCTATATCACTTGCACAGGGCTGCCATCTTCTGTAGAGCGTAAATTTACCTAGCAATGGTTTACTAAAGTCTGGGGTAAACATTACGGGTGCCGTACATAATAGCCCCTTTAGAACTGTGAACGCCTCTTCCAGTTCTGGGGTCCAGACAACTATCTCTGAAACCTTCCTTCCGGTCAGATCGTTTAGCGGTTTCGCTATCTCTGCAAATTTAGGAACATAATCTCTGTAGTAACTACATAGTCCGGAGTGAAAGCTGCGTACCTCTCTTTTTGTCCTGGGTTGTTCTAAATCCCGTACTGCCTGAAGTTTCTTGGGGATCTGGCTAATGGCACCTAGACCCTACTACATGCCCTACTGTCATAATGAGCGCTCTCCCCGGGCGAAACCAACTTTTCTTTACGTTGCCCGTGAACCCGGATCCCTCCAGTCTCCTCATCACCTAATCTCCCATGCTGCGTACGCAATAAACTTCCCGATTTAACGGTAATTATATGCTCCCCTCCGGTAGTTGCTCTTACTACTCCGGAGAAATTTTTTCCATATCACTTACTACCTCCGGTCGCTCCTGTATTGGCCCCCGTGTTGTTATCGTTAGGCTTCCTACTTCAAAGTGCGTCCGTCAAAGCACGCCCACTCTTCCTCCGTCCCTCCTCGTTGGCACTTCTTGTATATCCCCGAAATCCTCGGTCAGCTTCAAAAGATGCCCCTTACGACGTTGATCCCTAGGCCTCGTACTCCCCTCAGTTTTCCAACGTGCACGTGGCGCTTGTGTCCCAGACCTAAATCATGACGTAGGCTATTATTCCCTCGCTTCTTTTGAAATAAATACCGGACCCGTCCATCTTGCATAATTTTATTCTTAGAGTCGGGGATGAGTGCTATGACTTGGTCTCCTACTTCGCGAAGGTTTTCGTCCACCGTCGTTGTTTATAGTACGAGCGGTACCGTCGCGGATGATCCTCGGCTACTTCCCTGCTTGCTGTGTCATCTTCTCTACTCTCTCCTCCCACTCCTGAAGGTATTAGGTATCTCGACGCGGTTATCCCCTATGGGTCCAATAATTTCTATTTTTACCTCCTGAACGGGTAACGGTGGCACTCCCTAACTGGGGTTATAGGTACTCCGGTCGGTTCATAGTGTGACTGGCCTCCTAAGTTGGCAAGCTGGCAGTCATCACAATATCTTCTAACACGTCTTTCTTGACGGTGATGGCCAATGAAAACATGATTGGCGGTTACGCTCTAAGGTCTCTTCGTGGCCTAAATGAGCCGAAAACCACTGAGTCGTGCGCGAACCTCATTACTTCTCCCCTCCCACATTCCGGCACTACTAGCTGATTGACTGTTTGTCCTAACACCTTCTCGCGGTGATGTAGTAGCCCCATCCTCCAAAAGAAATCCACCCCTCTCCCCTCTATGGCTTGGCTCAAAGCTTTCTTTTTAGCGTCTCGTCGGGGGTTTGTTGATCTTTAAAAACTCCCTTGTATCTGAGCTATGAGACTCCCCGTCTATAGGACTCCTATCTCGGCCTGCTCTTGTTCCCTCGCGCGCCAGACGTCGAATGCAGAAGTTTCCGTCACCGGTTCTGATTGGCTGCCTTTCGCGCGCCTCCGTGGATGCCCCGCCTATCTCTGTGACCCCTCTCTCTTTTGGACGCCTGGGGTGACAACGGGTGTTCCGATGTTTTCTCCGCCCACTCCTCTCCTTTTCGCGATGCAAATGTCCTGGGTTTCTTTTTGGTCTATCACCCGTAAGCATTTTTCGCTGCTTGTAGCAATCATTTTCGTCGTCCTCCTCTCCTGAAATCGTAAACGCCCCCTGAGTTGAAACTACCCACTCGGGACTCCCGCTTGCCTAGCTTCCTTCCAACTTCTAGCATAATCTAACGGCGCTAGAAATTAACGCATCGTTACTGAGCTGGGGTACGATCGCACAAATTATTTCTGTCATACCCATTATCTCTTTCCCGGCGTTTTCCAAATCTGGGTCTTTATTAATCTAACTTGCAGTTGTTTCACGGGAAAAGTTGGCAAGCCTTCCGTCGAACACAGTTAAATTAATCCCCCCTGATCTCCCCCTCATCTTCTTCCCCTAACTTACCCCTCTTCTTTACACAACAATATTTTCGGCCCCGCTGTCTACGATTATTCCGGCCCGAATTCTTTTCTCGGTTTTTATCCTGAACTGTCCTCCCACGGGTATCTGCATAATTTCGCACTGGCGCTCACTTCCCGGATCCCTGTATCCTTCCCATTTTTGCATTTAACTTCAGTGGGGTCCTCTTCGGGTTTCGCCTTGACCCACCCCCCTTCATCTGTTAGTTCCCTTCTCTCCTCTCTATTCGCTACCCGACTTACTTTTCTATTCCCATCATTACTCCTATAGCCTGTTGCATCCCTTTGTTACCATGTCCTGGAGTAACTCTCCGCTGAATATTCAGCTCGTCGGTGCTCCGCCTTACCGGCAAAGAAAACAGATCATGGCACTCTGATCAAAATTGGAGTTCCCTGGAGGTCTATTATTTGCCCCCTCTATTTTGGAAATCTGATCCGGTCGCTGGGAATTTGGTCCCTTTCTGATCCGGTAGCCCGGAATTTGGTCTATTATTTGCCCCCTATTTTGGAAATCTGATCCGGTCACAGGGGAATTATTCGGCTGTTTTTTCCCTTTTTATCCGGTTTGTTCCTGCCGTATTATACGGACCACCCCTAAAATTAGAGTCCCGCCGCATAATTGTTTTTGGGTCTCCCTTCTCCCAATTCCATAGCTTCTACATGCGTCTCATAAAAGGTCACATAACTCTCCCAGTTCGCTCGCTAGAACCAATTTCCCTACGGTACCCCACTGCAGCAGATAAGTTTTCAAATTTGGAGAAAGCAAACCCTTGAATTTATCGCAAATTAATAAGTTCATTAATTGCTGGAATTCTGATACGCCGCTCTTTACCACGTAGCACTGGAGCGCTCGTCTAAATACGGCCTGCTAACTGCTGGAAGCTTTCCTCTTTATTCCTTTTAATTGTCTCAAACTGTTTGGAGATAGATATCGGGGATCAAGTGGCACTCCGCCAAAAAGCTGTCCTTGACAGTGTGAAAGCAGTCATACTGCTCCGGGGGTTAGTCGTCTGAGCAAGTGGTTCACGCATTTCGGCGTTAAATAAAGCCACGACTAACCGTCCCTGCATCTTTTCTGGAACAGGATGTAACAGAAAGGCCTCTCTCTATGGAATCGAAGAAATTCTAGGATTTCCTCAGGCTTAGAGGGTCTCTTTGCAATTATCCTCTCTATTATTCTCATGTAATCGGCTAGGCGCCCCTGCTCGTTCCCTTTCTTCGCCGGAGCCGGACTTTCCGAGGATAACTGTATCTTACTCAGCTCGTGGTCCCTCGCTTCCTTTCTATCCGTGAACTGCAGCTGAAGTGCACCCTTCTCGGCCCGTACTGCTTCTAGTTCGATTTTTTCAGTTCTCTCTTCACTTCTAGCTCGACTTTAATCAGTTCTCTTTCGGCTTGCTTTTCCTGTCATTCTCTTTCTGCTTTTCTTGCAATTCCATTTCCGCTTTTTCTTGCAATTCCATTTCCGCTTTCTCTTTCTTGCAATTCGAGCATACAAAATTTAAATTCCAATTCTAACCCTAGCGGCATCTCCTTACATTTTTCTTTGGTTAATCTGGTACTCTCCTGGTTAGATCCTGAGCAATTATCTATATCTTTATCTAACTTTCCTCTTTCACTTCCCCCTCTACACTCTCTTCTTCGTACACCTAACTCTTTATGCCCGTCCAAACGCTCATCCATATTTCATGCAATATGCATATACAACACTCATAAAATCAATATTCATATAAAAATGCACTTAAATTTTCAATAATCAGCCTATGCTCTCAAACTGGTTAGACTATTTACTCCTAACATCTCCTACTATACTTATTTCCACATATAATAATAAGACACAATTAAATTCCCTAACTGAAATAATAACCTCAAACTTCACACATAAATACACTTCAATAATTGACAATATCTTTGACCATATGGTCTCTAACTGATCGCACCCTAACGCGAATTCTGTTAGCTTCAGGTGGCTAAAATACTACAGGTAGTGCCCAGGAAATAAAAATTGCGGTTCCAAAGTGGTACACACCTGCTGAAACGATTCGAGCTTCTTTCTTCTTCATTCTGTGTCCTGGGATGCCCGGGCACTTCACTTTGGTTTGAGTTCCTTTTTGTTGCTGCACAAATCCGTCCTGTCGCACTGGGAGACACTCTGGTTACGAGCTCTCCTCACTGTATCCACTCTCTCGCCATCCGGGTTGTAGGTCTCCTTCGATGCACTGGATTTGGCGTCAACCGCAGCGTACGAGAAGCGTCCTGGTTGTGGACCTCCTCTCTAGTTGTCCGTCGTCGGATAAAGTTCTGTCGGTACCTTCTCTTTCACCCAGTGGGTACCGGGATATTTCTCCTGCCTACCTAACTCGAATTTCTCCTCTAATTCTCCTCAGCCTGTCTCTCTCCTCAAAGCTCGTTTGTTCTATATCTACCGATGACTGCGCCATATTTCTATTTGCTGTAAGAGCGAATGCAAGGGGCAACGTGCTTTGGCGCCGCCTCCTACTTCTGGATCTGAAACGTCCATGCTATCTGACCTCTCACAGCCACAGGAATGTATTTGTGTTTCTCAGAAACTACTCCCTCCAACTCTGTTCGAGTGAACAAATGAAGCCTTCCTCTAACTTTAATATTAGATCTGTGATTCCGGGAAGGTGGAGGGACAACGGCTGAACGTACAGAATATTATACGTGAGAAACTGTGGCCAACAGAAAGCGTTGTTTCCAAATAACATTTTTAATTCAAAGTGGCCATTTAGGGAGAATATTGACACTAATTCGTTCGGCCCGTAAGAACCATATTAATGGCGTCGAACTAGAGAAAAAGACGGAGACATTCTTTCAGTCTTTTGTTTCTATCCAGGGAGCACGATATCAGTGTCAGCGGGAGTTAGACCTTCCTCAGCAATATCATGGAGCATGGAGCAGAGAATAAAGGAGCAGAATGGTAAGCTTATCATTAGTGACGAGGTTTATTGTCGGTGTTGCTAAAATAAGGAGGCGGGAAAGGAATTGTTATGTCTTAGCTTTCGTAAAACTCGGCTTTTATATGAATAATTCTCTTTGCGAAGGGGGGGGGGAGGCACCATTTGGTTCAGGTGCACCTCCGGACAATGAGTTAAGTAAATTGTAGGGACAAATGACAAGTTAGTTAAAACGTAGGTATGTGACCTATCTTTCGAGTTTTCGAGGGCGTTGTGAGGACGTGCTTAAAATTCAAAAATTGATATTCCATTCATACACCGCGTTGCATAACAGCAAATATTAAATTTTATAATAGGGAAAATACATAATCACAGTACTTTTGCGTTTGAGCAAATCGAGAAGGTTTGAAATGCAGTATAAAGTCGGAGGATTGCCTCTAGACGGAAATCGGATGAAAGCGCTACAACAAAGCTGAACAAGAGAATACTTCATATAGCATTTTGGTCTACTAGAATAAAACAAAAATAGCTGATTAACGGGCGTATGTTCAGTCCGTATCGTGCTTGCAGGGAAGACAACTTGATGATAAGCGGAATTTCGACCGAAAAGTCAAATAAGGAATTGAACATATTGAGCAATGCAACAGAAAAAGGTACTGTTGAATATTCAAATGATTTTCCATTCGCCAAAAGTTTCAGGTGAATTTTTAAAACGACGGACTTTTAACCTTAGCAATAGTTCCATTTAAGGTATATATATATTAAAATCACATTATTCCTTTCAACAGCAAATAATAATAAAATTGCCCGTTACGTATTCCCGTCATATCATCTAACGGGCTTAGTTGTACTAAAAGTATAATTTATACCCCTGTGATGCAGCGAAATTTCGTGAAAAAACAATCAAAGCAATCCTCTACTTAGAGATACATATGGGATACAAATTTTAAAAAATGGCAGAGACAGGTAGAAAATAAATTTGTTTTTTTTCGTTTTGTATTCCAATTTCTCTGTATTTAAAATGCTACTCACAAAAAGAGCATCACTCCGTCATCTCTAAAAAGTGCGTACCTTTTCGTTTAAAATCATACAAATCAAATTGCTTTGCTACAATTACCGTATCTAAGCACGATTATTCTGAGAAATACATATTGGTCAGCTCTCTTCTGAGTTCGCGGATCAAACAAACGTCATATTTCAGTGATATAACAAGTCATTCGACTTTCTTTCGTAATCATGTCGCACTCTGTCTTGTCTTTTTCCCGCATCTGAATTTCCCACAAATGTCATACTTAATTGTGAAACCTTTATAAATAAAAGAACAGAAGAAAATATAGTAAAATTGAACAGTAACTTTAGGTAGCTCGAAGTTTGTTTACCAGTAATAACACGAGGAGTTCCTCAGTTGTAGGAAGAAATATTTCCCAGTACACGAGAAATAGTTCTTAACTCAATAATAAAGCAAATACATTTGTGAAAAGCTTTGATTTATTTTAACAGAAAATGAGTGATTCGTATTATGGGTACACGGTTTTACGCTGGCATTTAACATCGATTGCTAAATATGCATAAAACTAATTGGTACGGTATTTGACGACATTTTTTACAGATTCTTGCGCGTTTCGCCCGTGTATGGCGTATCGTCCATGTTACAATACAGATCATTTGTTTTCTGATACATTGGCTTTTAAGTCAATTGGAATTTCGCACATAGGACCAGGGTACATGTGTTTTGTCATCTTGCTTCCAACAGTGGCGGTCCTGAAGCCCAACCTAGGTTCACAATCTTGTGTGTCGGGTCAGCAATGACACCCTGGTAGATTGTCGGTTCAGGAACATTATAGAACAGAGGGACTTGAAACAAGCCCTCTGCTTTATAGGCAGAAGCTTGAAAAAGTTTATTTCGATTCTACGCTAAAACGGTTTGGTATTACTATTAAAGCTTTACTATATTAATTTCATCATAATTGGTTTAAAAATTAGTATACACTTGTTATTAATAATTCGACATTTCTCGCACAATTGCGTGACATAGCATTGACTGAAACTAATTTTTCCAAACGGAAAATTAAATCTGAAGTGTCACAGGCGTCCTAGTGCTCATGACGTCTAAACATGGTTGTTTTCATTTATGACAGTCTAGTTCCGTTATCAGATGTAAAACCTGATAACGGGATACTAAAAATCAAGCAATTTTTTATATATAATCCTTTTTCTGAAAAATAAAGTAAATCCTTTAATGAAATTATCATTTGATAAAATCTAGAATAATCAACTTCCTTAGGAATAAATTCAAACATTTTTAATATTAATCCTGTCCA